>CABHPH010141074.1:5735-18458 GCA_902168325.1 Peromyscus nudipes
ATTATAACAGATAGAGGACATGACATTGGAGAAGAGAAAGGTTAGTTGCTCTTACAGGTTTTGGTCAGCCGGCCTCTGTATTAGTTACTTTCCTTAGCACTCTGACAGGACATCTGGAATAACAGCTTTCAAGGAGGAAGTTTTAGTTCAGCTCCATTAGGGTGGGAAATTATGGAGGCGAGTGTCTCCATGATAGCATGGGCTGAGACTTCTTCCTTCCCCCACGTCTCCACAGAACAGAAGCAGAGCAGGGAGTCCTGGTGCTCATCTGGCTCTCTCTTTTATATAACCACGTCCAGGGTTGGGCTTGGCTCCTCAGTTAATCTTACCCGAAAGCAAGCCCACAGATACGCCCAGAGGTATATTTCTCATGAGTTTCTAAACCCAGTTGTGTTGACAGTGGAGCTCAACCATCAGAACCTCACAGCTTTGGGGCCTGTGGTGAAACAAACTATGTATAGTACCTTGTTGCTAGGAAGAAGGAGAGGAGCCCAAAGCCTCAAGAGCATGCCCGCAACGACTAAAGACCTTGCATTAAGCCCTACCTTTTAACATCCTACCATCTCTCGGTGGTAGGTGCCATTCTGGGCCAAGTCTTTCTCATATGGGTCCCTGGGGGAGCAATCAACAACTGGACCACAGCTGTCAGGAACAGAATATGTCTTCCTTATGGAATGGTAGGCTTTTTTTTTTTATTGTTTATCATTTAAAAGTACACAATACATTTAAAATGTTTTTAAATTATAAGAAGTAAAATGTATTTGTTTTTAAATAAAACAGGAACTATATGAAGTTTAACTGTGATTTTCAAAAGCCTACATCACATAGAAATAAGTTATTTAGTTATATTTTCTCCAAGAAATACACTCGCAATTTGTAACCGTGTGATGAGACGCAGGACTTTGACTTTCTCTTGATGGGCTGGGCATATTTTCCCATGCTGTCATGTATTTTTCTCAAATATGATCTTTGGGACTAAAAGAGTAGCTCACTGGCTTAGCACCTCCAAGGCCTCCTTTTTAATACTTAGCACCACAGAAAGAAGCAAAATATGATGTCTGATGTTAACATGATATTCTGTAATGATGATTATTTACTCTATGAAGGCATTCTAATGGTTATAACAAGCATCAGTATTAGAGTTTAGGTTTTGTGAGTATGAATCACATGCCCGGTTGAGCAGCCTTCAACCCAGGTGGTATTTTTACCATGTCTCTGATAGTGCTATTTGTACACTCACGTTCCACAGACAATTCACATTTCGTCTTCCACACTAGAAACTGTCAGAACCAGTATCTGGACTCAGCTGCTACACCAGGACAAAGAGTCATGACCACAGCTTTAATGTAAAATACCCAGGGATGGAGATGTACGAGAGGGAAGTTGCCTGAAGGGAAGATTAAGGACGATGGTTATATTCCTTTTATAATATATTCACAACAATTCTCATTTTCTTCCACTCCATCTCAGATGAAAGAGAGTCTCTTGTACAAGAAGAACTATTTTTTTAAAGCCCTTTGTCATGGAGTGGGCACTGTGCTGGGTGTTGGGTGGGACTGCCTCCTTGGGCTGGAAACCCAGGTTCCTGTCTGGTGGTCTTCTCAGTGAGGGAGGGGCCAGGCACACTGAACATGAGGTCGGCGAGTGAGCACAGAGGTGGAGTGATCCTTGGCCATTCTGAGACTGTGAGGAAGAACTTGGAATCCTGCTCTTGTTGTGGCTTAAAATCAGACACAAAGATGATATGTACAAATTCTCATCTTGAAATTGTCCTGGATACATTTTATTGGCAACTCCAGAGCTGACCAACTCATGTATTTCCCCTGAGTAATGACTAAAGGGACCAGAGGAAATCTCTCTGGGATAAAGAGATTTGGGGTCTGGCTATGAATCAGTATCCCACGTGTTGTGACTAGGTCACCCTGATGCCCTGGGGCGTGGGCTCCCGGTCTGACAGACAGAGTGTCTCCTGTTGTGAACATCTCCCTGCAGTAAATATTCTGTAGTTCGCGGTCTAGCCGGCTCGTCAGAGATGGTTGACTGCTCTGAAAGCCAGCTGCAGGCTGCCTGCTCACCCATACTCCCTCCCACTCCCCTCTGCGGAGCAGATTTCCTCTGGCCTAGAGCCAGAAGTGTTCCTTGAGCAGGGAAGCAGCCAGAGTTTAATGAGTGTCCAGGGTACCCCTCCACTCCCAGGAACCTGAGCCCATGGAGATATTAGTGAAGGGGAGGCTGTCCTTCTGCACCTCGGATGCGGCAGAGATGACAAATGAGGGCAGGCTTCCAACAGGGAGCCTATGTCCTTTGTGAAGCTCCCGCCTCACAAGAGGGAAGAAAAAGAGTCATTTAGGAGGCACTGAGATTACACCAGAAATGATACACAAACTACAAATGCAGTTTCTCATCTTTGAGACTTGATTTCATAGGAGAAGATGAGGTGAACCCTTTCAAAGCCTGACTTTCTTCTGTTGACTTTCAGACACTCAGTGTACTGTAAATATGCACAAATCACCAGCCATCATTTGACCATGCAGGTTTTGACACTAAAGGGATAGAGTTTGTCACTGAAAGGACAGTTCTCATACTCATCTATAGATTATCTCCTTTTGAATGACAGCTACTTCAGCCTGATTCACTCTCATGATGGTAAATGACCACAGGAACGACTGTTAATCTCAGGTTGCTGTGGGTTGGCATCTGGCTCCTGCACCGAGGGAGGAGGAGGTCTGATCCAGATTCCTCCTTGGTTCAGAGTGTCACAAACTATGGTGTCACAAAGGCCACAGTTTTTAGACAGATGAAAGGCTATTGAATGTTTTATCTTTATGGGTCCTCCACCATCACCTACCTGTAAACTCTGAACAAAGAATGTGTTTGTGTATTTGGCTATGTGCAGCACATTTCTCAAGGATGTGATATCCAGGGTGAACATCCAAAGGGATGGGTGCATCTTATGAATGATGGATAGGGTCTTGGTCAGAAGGGAGCTCCGTAAGTGCATCAGGAAGCTTAAACAATGCTTTACATCAGGTCACATACTTTGTGTGGTAGGCTGAGGTTTGTGTGGTAGTCTGTGGTTGTGGTACCCTGTGTAGGACTTTGTGGACATGATGAAGGAGCTTGAGATTGTCTGGGATTATCCAACTGAACCTGGAGGGGGTCACAAGTGTCCTGATGAGGGTGAGACTGAAGGAGCAGAACCAGAGAGGGAGAGCAGGGAAGATGCCATGCTACCGGCCTTGGCCATGGAGGAAGGGGCCATGGGTCAAGAAGGACAGACATCTGTAGAAGCTGGAAGAGGTGAGGAGGCAAATGTTCCCTCGGAGCCTCTGAAGGAACCAGTTCTTCAGGTTGCCTTGGACTTCTCCAGAACATGAAGATAATGGGTTAGTGTGGGTTTGTCCCAGTGACCTCAGGAGGCACCTGAAAGCGTTTGGTAACTAACAGCCATGATAAGGGCAAGTGAGATGAGGTTTGCAGACCTGCAGGATGATGAAACATGTGGACTTTTCATCCCACACAAGGAACTACCTCACCCAGTGGGTTGACCAGCATGTTATCAAGTGGTGCTGTTTCATTTGGCCGCCTCCACAGAACGAGAGGCTGCTGATACTGCCCCGTTTGTCTTCAGTTGTCTCAAGTTTCCCCATTGTTACAGACTCATACTGACAAGCAAGCCCCAGCCACTCTCCACTGGCATCCAGGGATGACCATTGTGTTAGTGTTTCAGAGTGTTGAAACTGCAGGAACCATTGCAGACTAGGGGTGGAGAGCCTTAACTGGAATGCACAGAAGGATGCTTCTCTTTTCTGTCAGGCCTTTGGAGCCAAAAGAATAGGATCTCGTAGGGCTTCCCCAGAAAGTAATTCTTGCCTTTTCTAGTATCTTGAAGATCAAATGTATTTGAAAGTCCTTTGGGAATTGTAGGCCCGAACATGAGGATTGGCTCGCATCAGTTGTTACTAAGTAAATTGAAGACAGGCACTGGGGATCTGAAGCAGAGGAATGGCCTGTTTGCTTCTTTGAAAGTGGAGTTCTCAATTTTTGGCTACACACTAGAATTCCTTGGGAGATTTAAAAGAAATTCTAAAAGTCTTGTTTATACCGCAGTCCAGTAAAATGAGACCATCTAAGGATGAGACCCAGGCCATGCTTTGAATGTTGAGTCCAAGAGTCCTGGGCTTAAGGGGTGATTCATCTACTGCCGGTCTAATAACTCCACGGAAGGCACCAGTGAGTTTCTGTAGGAAAGTTGTCCACTGTGACCAAATGCCTGGCACAAGCAGCTTAGAAGGCAGAAAGGGGCTAGGAGATGTCTCACTGGGCCATACAGACATGAGGACCTGAGGTCTCCAAAACACATGCAAAGTTGGGTGTGGTAGTGCATGTCTATAAAAATCCAGCTATAGCGAGATGGGCACTAGAGACAGGAGATCCCCGGAAGTATGCTGGTACTTACGGTGGCCAATAAGAGACCCTGTCTCAAATAAGGTGGAAAATGAGGCCTGACACCCGAGGTTGTCCTCTGACTTCCACATGCATGCCAATGGTGGAGAGAATTTTTTTTTTTATAGGGAGAAGTCTGTTTTGGTTTACGGCTTCATAGTTTTCAGCTCCTGGTTACTCAACCTTGTGGCCTTGCTGCCCCTGGGCAATGGTGAGGAGTTTGTGGTGGAGGAAGCTGCTCCCCTCATGATAGCCAGGAAACAAAGAACAGAAGAGGAAGATGCCGAGGTCCCCGGGTCATCCTCAAGGGCATGTCGTCAGTGACTTAACTTCTTCCCAAGGTTCCACCTCTTAAGGATTCTGCCAGCTCCCAGTAGTGCTGAGATGAGGACCAAGCCTTTAGCAAATGACTTCAGGGGAACGTTCTAGACCCCAAATGCATTGGAGAATGAAAAAGAGGGGAGCAGTATATTAGCTTTTTAGGGTTGTCATAACAAATCGTCACCAACTAGGCTGCTTAGAACATACAGTGCTTATCTCTTGTCTGGGGGTTCGAGTCTGAGGCTAAGGGGGAGCAGAGGAAGCATTCTTTGACTCTTCTAGATCCTGTTGTGCTGTTACTCACCCCCACCCCCCGGATCTTTGCCTGGTTCCACATAGTCTGTGTCCCATTTCCTCTCAACAGAGAAAGACACAAATCAGTGGGTTCTGAGCCCTCCTTAATCTAGTACGGTCTCATCTCAATCCTTAACTGATCCTATCTATGAAGACTCTATTTCCAAGTAAGGTCATATTCTGCGGTGCCAAGTGGATGTGCATTTGAGGCAAGTTCTATGTAACGGTCGATGGAGTGATAGACAGGTTGAAAAGGGATGTCGGGGTGAGGAAATGAAGTAGCCATGGACTCTCTCCCCTTCTGAAAGGAGCAGGCGCAGGTATGCACAGCTGGGTTCCCACTCTATAAGCAGTAGGGGCACAAAGGAAGCAAGGATAAACTGGACAAAGCAGAGAGAGGGAGGAAGGTGACCTACACACACACACACACACACACACACACACACACACACACACACACAACCTTATGAGCCAAGCAGAGACTTGAGAGCAGGCACAATGGGCAGCCACTGGGGAAGGGTCAGTAGGAACACACTGGTCTCCTCCCCTGAGTGGGAAACCCTTCCAGGCCTGTGTACTTACACAGCATAGGGTAAGAGCAAGCAGCAGGTGTACAGTCCTCCTTGGGGAGATGAGTCAGAAGGTCTAACCCTGACAGTCATGGAAGGGACCCCACTCTATTCCCATTGGCCTGGCAGACATGTTGAGTTAACTTGGTTAGAACAATATGTAATTTTTTTCTTCTTTAGAACTATTCCTAGACTTTTGAAAAAAGCTGAAAATAATAAGGAAGATGCTTTATCTTCCTCAGCACCTAAATGTGGGTGGCATGGGGTGGGCCAATGGACAGAGGAGCCCTGATCTCAACTAAGCTAGGCTAGTTGTGGGCAAAGCTGAGCATTGCTGTACCGTGTGAGCTGGGGGTAGGGGTGGGGACTGTGATCAGAGGGGAGACTGTGGACATGCACACAGGCTCTGCATCCCTTCTCCTTCCAGCCATCTTCCCCAATCTGTCTCCAACGTTTTCGCTTCTTTATTGAGCTGATGCAAAGAGTCAAGATGTGCCTTATCCACAGAGAGCTGGCTAAGTGGAGGAAGCGTTGTGGTGCTCTGAGGATACTAAGCATCAGGGATTGTCACACAGTGAAGGATGAGAAGCTGGGTAGGGTCATGCTAGATTTACCGCTCACACACAGAAGCAAACCCCTGTTTGCTATGGGGCCTCCTAACTTTTGAGGGTTTGGACTATCTCCTCCTGTCTCCTCAGTAAAGTCACAGCTGTTCTGGAGATGGTATGTCATGAGGTCCCTT
This sequence comes from Peromyscus nudipes, assembly GCA_902168325.1. Taxonomy (NCBI): domain Eukaryota; kingdom Metazoa; phylum Chordata; class Mammalia; order Rodentia; family Cricetidae; genus Peromyscus; species Peromyscus nudipes. Next base: position 12,108 of record CABHPH010141074.1, read on the forward strand.
GATGATATGGCCCTGGGTGAGGAACCCAGTAGCCTCCATGCCATTTCTGGAAACTAGAGTTCTGTCTTCCCTCAGTCCAGTCACAGGCAGAGCTGAATGGACTCTGTGGCCCTTTCAGTAAAGAACTCCTGGTAGCTGAAGAAACAATACTCAAACCATAAAGTCAGTATCAAAACCACAGCCCTCTCTGCGCAGAAACCAGCTTTCCACAGAGCATGTCACGTCTTAGATGACAATGTCACACTTTAAATAGAAACAATCCTATTCCGACACTGGTGGACAAATTGATAAAGTACCGGGAGACTCCTTGGCCAACTTTCTCCCATGTTTGAGAGCCTTTTTAAGGAGGGGCCAGGGATACACATAGAGACTTGGATCATGTAAACTCCACAGGATCATGGATTTAAAATAATCCAAAAGAATAAACACCCTATTATTTAGGGGCCAATTTTGAAAGAACCAGGCATTCAGATCTGGTTTATGAATCTCGTATTAGAAATACACTTTGAGACAGAACGCTTAAGGCTTTCCTTCTTGTTTTCCTAATTGATACAATTTTATAAAATATACATATTCTTTTAACAGGATTTCGTAATTTAGAGTTTTCAATAAATTGGAGATGTACAGTTTCCTTTCCACCTAACCCATGCTGGACATTCAGCTAATTAATATCAAATTGCGATGGGACTGTGCTAACAGTCTTTAGCATGACAAATTAGCCTGACTCTGTCTTAGGAAGATATTTGTGAGGATTAACTAATGAGTCATGTATTTCATATGCCTAAGTCACTCCCAGGGAGTAATTTGGGTGCTTAGACATTATATTAGGCACTTCTTTGGGGGTTGGGGAGACTATTTAGTGTCTTAACTATAGTGCCCTTAGCCTCAAAGAGTTAACTCATCCTTTGTGTAGCTTAGGTGAGAGCCTGGAAATGATGGAGACACTGTGGGGGAGGGGAATCCTTGTGAAAAGCAGCCAGAACTGCACCAGTGGCTGCCACCAGAACTTGTCTAGTGACAGGTCCAATCCGGTCCGTGATAGCTTTCTTCATCGTAGCAGGGCTGGCTCCCATTGTGGATCTGGCAGAGAAGAGCCTGGTAACATGGAAGAACAGACCCATTTGCTTGTTCACATACTCACGTTGGTCACAGCAAATCGCAGGAAGCAGACACACCCTTGTGAATCCGATGTGCCAAGTGACCCGCCCAAGGTCGCCTGCCTAGGACTTGGACATGGTGGAGATGGACTCACGTGCAGGTCTCCTATACTCTTGCACATTCTTCTACCGCTGTTGTGAAAGGAGGCCGCTCGCTTGGGTTGACCCCACAGGTGTCCCAAGCACACATTCCTGGTAGGATTTCTTTGGGGTGATGCTGTCTGTGCACCTAGAATTTCCAAGGTTTGACTTGCGTCACTCTGCACAAGAGTGTGGAAATAAATGCTTTGTGCTGCTTTTCCTCACTGCAAGGTGGGGAGGTTGGAGGGGAGAAAGGGGGAGACAGCTGGGCCCCCCAAATGAGAGGCTTGGGAAGCAATGCTGCCACCTAGTGAGATGAGCGTTAGCTTACCTAAGAGGTGGGTTTAATAGACGTAATGGAATCATGTCAAAATGCTTTAGTTTCGTAAGAAAAGTGAGAGGAAACAGGATCCTTCTGTCGTCAATAAGGAGATCAAGGTATGACAGGGTGCTGTGTGTTTAAATTGACTTTCCCAACACATGTCTTTGGGGAAAAGACCTTGTTAGAACCTTCTAGGGAGACATCTCTGTTTGACTGCTGTGGGGAAGGCAGCAAGATCAGTGTGTACACTCTGGCTTGCTTATCTATGATCTGAAGAATATTTGTTGTGCTGGTTTTTTTTCTAACATGTGTGTATATATACACACTAAATTTGTATATATGATATATATGTAACTGATATATAATACATCGCACATATGGATATCTCACAATTCAGCATTTTAACTTTTTTGAAGAACAGTACAAACCCTCCTCCCTCCCCCCCTAACCCTCAGCTGCTGTCACTCTACCTTGTCTCTCTGAATTTGCCTGTTCTATGCATATGCTAATATCTCACACACATGCTAACACTCTATGCATACGTTAATAAGCGCACTCACAGAGTGTTGGTTCCATTGCGACTAGCTTACTTCACTGCGAATTTCCTTGGGGTTCATTTGTGTTGAGCCACACATCATCAGAATTTCCTTCTTAAAATCTTTTAAAAGGCTATTATTTTTTTTTTTACATGGGTGAGTATTTTGTCTGCATGTATGTCTGTGCACCAGGTGAAGTGGGCACTGGATCCCCTGAAACTAGAGTTACGGGTTGTGAACCGCTATGCGGGTGCTGGGATCGGGACCTGGAGCCTGCGGGAACAGCAAGTGTTCTTGACCACTGAGCCGCTCCTCCAGCCCTGGCATCTCCTTTCTGTTAAAGGCTACCTGGTGTCCTGCGTATATACCATTTCCAGCTAATCCATTCATCCACCAGTAGACACTGGGTATCAGAATACCCTCTGGTTCTGTGAACAGTGCTGCTGTGTACACGAATGCTTAATTTTCTCTCAGACTCGGCTTTCTATTCTTTTGGGTGTATATGCAGAATTACCAGATCCTACGGTAATTCCATTTGTAATTTGTTGGGGGAACTGCCACTCACCCCCGTGTCCCATAGCAACTTCGCCATCTTACCTTCCTGTCAATGATATACACTGGTTCCAGTGTCTCCTACATCTCTCTAATACTTTTTTCTTTAACTATTTTTTAGAGTGTGTGTGTGTATGTGCGCACGCACGCGTACTTGTGCATGCAGGCATGACTGCAGATGTGTGTATGTGTGTGTGGAGGCCAAAAATTGATGTCTTCCCCAAGACAAGGTCTCTCCCTGAACACAAAACTTGCAATTCAGATAGAGTGCCTGCTAGCAAACCCAGGGACCCTCCTGTTTCTGTCTTCTCGGACCTGGGATTTCAGGGGTAGGCTACTGTACCCAGCTTTTATGTGGGTGCTGGGTATCAAACTAAGATCATCATGCGTGTGCAGGAAGCTTTTAAATGACTGAGACATCTTCTCAGCCCCCCCCCTTGTCTTTTCTAATGGTGTCCATCCCACCAGCTGCAAAGTAGGAACTCACTCCCGCTGACAAGCAGTGTTGAATGTCTTTCCATATGCCTCTTGGCCATTTGGGAGATTTGGAGAAGCACCTGACTGTCCAAAGCCTGTTTCCTTGTCTGCAGAGTGAGGTTGATAATATTGGTCTCCTAAGACTGTTGGGAAGATTGCAAATGAGTGTGAGAAAAATCTACCTGGCTCTAGCTGCCGCTGTTCTCTCTGTCCCTATGTCGTATCTATAGAAAGATGACGAGCCTTCACTGAGGACTTGTACGCAATCAACAGTACAGACTGCTTGCTGAGTGCGGCTCTTCCTTCAGCAGGGTACTCAGGGGCCACGAGGAGTTATGGGAAGCAAGCAACTCACCTCTGAAGAGCAGCAGCAGAAACGATAGAAACTGAAGCGTTGCTCATCTGCGCAGGCCCGAGCTGTTTTTAGCAGTGGCTTTGTGGTTAGTCCCTTGAATGCAGGCTCTCTGCAGAGCCGTTCCAAGGCTTAGAGATTCAGTCGCTGCCCACTTCAAAGGCCACTGAGGCTGTCTCAGACCTTTTGTGGAAGACAAGCGTTTTCCTCTGAAGACAGCCTGTACTTTCTCATCTGAACAGCATTTTGATGGGATCGGGTACTGTAGAATTAATGGCTGCTATCAGGATAGGTGCCTTCTCTGTCCAGGCACTATTAAAGCAAAACAATGCTCGATCATAGTTTATGAGAAGCTGGCAATTTGGAGGTGGCAGTCTCTTTATTGAGCCTATTATGGGTAAGAGAGAGATTGGTACTGGAATGATAATCTTTGTGCACAATTAAGTAATGAGCAGAAAGATGGCTACTGGTGATTTCTGAAGAAAACAAGGACAACATGGCTGTGCTGTAGTTAAGAGTCGTTTAGAAGTCCCGGCCGGGTGGTGGTGGCGCACGCCTTTAATCCCAGCACTCGGGAGGCAGAGGCAGGCGGATCTCTGTGAGTTCGAGGCCAGCCTGGGCTACCAAGTGAGTTCCAGGAAAGGCACAAAGCTACGCAGAGAAACCCTGTCTCGAAAAACAAAAAAACAAAAAACAAAAACAAACAAACAAAAAAAGAAGTCCCACCATTGTGGACCAAAGGCTCCAGCTCTACTTGAGGGAGAAGCTGATCCACCATTCGCTGACAGATGGCTCAGACTTGGCCTACGTTTCGGCTCCTGCACAGCCTTCCCTCTGAGAAAACCCTGGAGACAATAAGGAGAGAGGAAAGCTCCAAAGTCTTAGTGCTTTGGCCCTTTCTGCTGCTGTTGTTACAAGCCGGGACAGCTTTCTCGGCTGCTCCAAGGTGAAGTCGCATTCTGTTCCTGGCTTTGTTAGCCCATCTGGGCATCTCTGAGCATCCAGCATTTCACATTCCCAACTCCTATACTCAGTTTTGTTCACCGTCTCTCAACTTGGCAGCCATCTTTAAATATCATTAATTTAGCACCACAGTAATAAGAAAATAAGAATTATAGCCAACACACATATGCAGTGTGCTATATAGTAGACACACTGTTCTATAAGCGGAGTGCTTCCTGTGGGCGTCACCTCCAGAGGCTTCATGGCAGTCCTAAGTAAGCAGATCATAAAGAGATGAACCATGAACTAACACAAAGAAATGCTACCTGCACAGGGGAATGATACATTTCTGGACTCCCCAGACTTTTGTCAGCAAACATTTAGCTGAGACCCTGTCTCAAAATAGGAAGGGGGAAAAGGATCTGGTGTTGTAGGCTCACGGCAGAGGGACCCTGGGTTCAATACCCGTAACCACACAGAAGGGGTGGGGAAGGGAGAGGGGGCACATTTCTACACTAACAGTAATGTAAGTTTCATGTTAGTTATCAGCTTGGTCCAGACTCTCTGGTTTTGTCTGACTGAAAGCATTAAGGAAGCGCTGTGTAGAATCATTCCTTTTTGGCTGCCTAGCCCTTGGCCTTCCTTCCCCTCTCCTTCCTTGCTTTGCATTGAAGCATACAACCATGATGGCTGCCAGGGCTACTGGTCTAAGCTTGTAATGGCTCACCCTCTCCCTCACCTCACCACTACTGTTTGAGTTCTACAGACAGTTTACTTCTAGCTCTGAAGACGAGTCAGTGATAGGTAAAAGAGTCATCAATGAAAATCGATTATTTTTTTTATTTGTTGTTAGGAACTCATCTGAAAGATTTGGCCAAAAAGAAAATGGGAAGTAAAACAGGGTCCTTATTTAAACACCGCAAACCCCTTTGCCTCTCCAAAGCAGCTGTAAAGTAAATGGAAAAGGAGCCGATGCAGCATGGAGGGCTAACCGGTCTATAGTCAATAAATATTTCCCAAGGTGTGTAAGTCTCTAGTATAATCTCCTTGTAAACATTATGGACAAATTGTGCTTGACCCCAGACTAAGAAGCAAATCTGGGGCAAGGGTTCAAGGAGATGGAGATAAAAGCAATCTGTAAACACGGGCAGGCATCGTGAGAATGGGGTGTTGGGAGCTGGGAAAGATGCCCAGGAGAAGGCAGAACACTTACGAACAGCAAATTGTGGACTTTCCCCTTAGTACTATGTGCAAGGCTCCTGGTAGCTGGGTGATGTGAAGTGGCAGGTAGGTGTGACTCAGGTGGGTCCAGGGGAGCACATCGTTTGAGCAGACACAGAGAGGGAAGAACTCATTATGGATTTGAGAGAATGATAGTCACAGAGGCTTATGGGTACCACGGATATTTAAGAAGAAGCCAGAGACCTTGAGGGTTGATCGTGGAGGGGTAAGGAGAGGAGAAATGAGGACAGTGACCCTAGCCTGTGTCTGCTGGCTGTGGAACAGGTGCTGGGCCATTCACAAATGCAGGGAAGATAGGAGGCTCAGGTCAGTGGGCAAGAGCTCATGTTCAGCCGTGTGAGAACATGTGAGTTCGTGCTTACTCCTCTGGTCTGGAGACAGATGTGCCTGAGGGTCTAGTTAGGAGTGAGGCTTCCTTGTGTGTTGGAGAAGGGCACAGATGAGCCTAGGCATGCAAGAGAAAGCTGTAAAGATGGTTCTGGAATTCAGGTCCTCCTAGGTGGATAAGGAAGGCCCTGAGGAGCTCTGGAAACCATGTTCTGGGTCTGGTTGTTATGTGCAACGTACTGTCAGTCACCTCACACCAGAACTGAGAGCTAAGAAGTACTGTTGCTATTCTCTGACCTCACCACATAGGCTTGCACATCCATCCATCCATTCAGCAATCATTTGTCGAGCCAGTTACTGTGG
>CABHPH010141075.1:0-32561 GCA_902168325.1 Peromyscus nudipes
GGATTAGGAGAACCCTTGAATACCAGGGCCCAGGACTTGCCAGTGGCTGATTCTGTGGCTTAGGTGCTTGTTGTGGAATATTGGTTACATTTATTTATGCTGTGGGATATTTGTTTAATGCTGCAAAGATGTGTTGCATTTTTTAATGTTGCATTTGTTTTACTCTGTGATGCTGTGTTATTTTGCCTGCCTAAAACACCTGATTGGTCTAATAAAGATCTGAATGGCTAATAGCAAGGCAGGAGAAAGTATAGGTGGGGTTGGCAGGTAGGAAGAGAAATCTAGGCTCAGGAGGAGTGAGGAGCAAGAAAAGGAGAAGGAGAGAAGGATGCCAGGGGCCAGCCACCCAGCCACACAGTCAGCCACAGAGTAAGAAGGAAAGAAAGATGTATAGAGTAAAGAAAGCTAAAAGCCCAGAGGCAAAATATAGTTAAAGAGAAATGGAATAATTTAAGTTAAGAAAAGATGGATAGAAACAAGCTAAGGCCAGGCATTCACAAGTAAGAATAAGTCTCTGTGTATTTATTTGGGAGCTGAGTGGCGGGCCCCCAAAGAATAAAAAAACAAACAAAAACAACAACAACAACAAAAACAAAAACCAAACCAAACAATTACAGGTGCCACTTGCTGCTGGCAGCCTGGGGGTCTGCTTTGAGCTGCTGCAGCATGATAACCACCTCACTGAGATGCTGTGAGTCCTGAGAGCCCAGGGTGGCATGAGGAAGGTCATGTTCTCCTGACGGGACTGTTGCAGTGTGGACACATGCTCACATCCTCATACCCTTCAGTCTCAAAGATTCTAGCTGCTGTGCTAACATGGGATCTGAGCCATCTTGAGGACCCACAGGGAGTCCACAGCTCCTTCCTGCTGCACAGTGGCCAAACTCAGATCCTTCTTCTGTCCCCTACTCCTGGCTTAAGACCTGGGCTCCCAGGTCCCCGGCTGCTCCCTCCCATGGAAACGAAGTTGGTTTGCCCCATTCTCACCTCTGTGCCCAGGACACGGGTGTCCCATCTTCTAGAATACAGCTCATTCTTCGTGCTTCGATCTCTCCCCACAGACTAATTTCTCAGCCTCACCTTGGCATACTCAAGAGGCTCATTAAAGCATTTTCCCAACAAAACAGCAATCTTCTCCCAAAGATGAATTCTGCTGCCATGCGTGGAATGCAAAAACAGCTGCAGGTCTCTTTGAAAACCGTGTTTTCATTCTCCCCTAGTATTAACTTTTGCAAAGAGGCCAATGATGGAGACCGTCGCACATAGCTGGCATCTTGCCGAACAGGTATTTACTGAGGAGAACTTCTACCTCTGTCTTTGCAACTATCATCACAGCGCACCCCTCCGGCCCAGGACGAGGAAAGCCAGGAATATTAAGTAGTTTGTTGGCTCTGAGAGCGAAACCAGCCCCTACCCAGGACCGCAGCTCATCTAGCTCAGGCAGAAATTCCCGACTCCTGCCACTCAAAGCCCACACTCCTGGATTGCCAATCTCTTGTCTTGAAAACATCTGGTAAGAACAGACAGAGGTCTCCAGAGAAGACAGCATCATCCGAGCCTCAAGTTATGCCTGCAAGTAACAATCGAACATCTGGCATGAAACCAAATCCAACCAGGTGCCACACTTAGCTTTTGGTTATCCCTCAAAGGCTCATGTGTTTAGGACTTGGTCCCCAGTCTCCTGGGAAGAGGTAGGGTCTAATGGGAGGAGGTTAAGTCATTGGGAGCATCCCCTTGGAGAAGATACTGAGACTCAGTTCTGCTTTCTACCTGGTCTCCCTGGGGGAGCTGCTTTGCTTTTTTTTTTTTTTTTTTCCCCGAGACAGGGTTTCTCAGTGTAGCTTTGGAGCCTGTCCTGGAACTCACTCTGTAGCCCAGGCTGGCCTCCATCTCACAGAGATTCACCTGCCTCTGCCTCCCGAGTGCTGGGATTAAAGGCGTGTGTCACCACCGCCTGGCGGGAGCTGCTTAGCTTTAGCATATACTTTCTGCCATGATGCTCTGCTTTGCACCCGGCCCCAGAGTAAGGAAGCTCACTGGGCATGGATTGAAGCCTTTGAAATGACAAGCTAAAATAAACCTTTCTTTCTTATAACACCTTTATCTCAGGTATTTTGTCATGGTACAGAAAACTAGCACACATGATAACATGAATGACATCCGTGAGAAAAGGCAGGTGGTGCTGGAAACAGGTGTTCAGATACTAGACTCATCAAGAGCAGACTTAAGGCAGCTACTGGGGAAGTGCTATGTCAGACACTTGTGCCAGGCATCCAGGATGAAGAGTCAGCAAACAAATCATGGTTCTGCCCTTATGGCCTACTGGGGGAGACAGTAATCAAATAATCCAGCTTACGCAGGTTCATTGTGTAAAGGGCCCAGGCTCTCCTTGCCTGGATCCCCACCCTATCACATTCTTGTAGCTCTCCCAAGAATAACAAGGCAAATTCCTACTCCTTGAAACTGGGCAGTCCTTGCCCTTGGCCAACAGAAAGTGGCTAACACTGATGCTCCAGTTCTGAGCCAGTCTCCAGAGGCCTGTGCCTACCAGCTGCTCCTCATGGAGTGTGTCCCTGAGAACAATTCTGGGCTGTCAGCCAAGAGAGAGATTGTTCCTAGCAGGATTCAGATTTGAGAGAGAGTCCAACCAAAATCAATAAATCAGCCTAGCTAGCCCAGCAAGTTCCACTGATCTCAGTGCAGAGGAGCAGGACTATCCAATAGACAGAGATATCTGAGAACAAACACCTAGTACCTGTAGGGCTTGGTGCTGTTACTACCCAGCGTAACTGTGTACAGATGACTGACACACATAGATCCATAATGCTGACTGGGTCAATGAAAACTAAGGTTGCAGCGGGTACTGAGTGGTTATCAGAGGAAGCTGGTGGAGTCTGTGAGTTAAGAGAAGCCTTCTCTGAAGAAGAGATGCTCACAGTGGGGTCAAGATGAAGACTTAAGCAAAGAAAAAGAGGACAGAGCAGTCTAGGCAGAGAGTGGTCTGGGCAAAGACTTCACGTAGAGGTGGTGTGGATGGTCTGAGGCCTAGCAGGAAGTCATTGGTGCATGGGAGGGGGTAAGACAAGGCTGAGAAGGTAGACAGAGCAGGTGGTGGAGGGCCACAGCTTTAATTATTATCAAATATAAACACAATGTCTTTAAACATTTTTTAAAATTGTATTTCACGTGTGCGGGAGCATGTGTGCCATAGCACACATGTAGAGGTCAGAGGACAAAGTCATGGGAGTTATTTCTCTTTCTATGATGTGGGTTCTGGGGATTGAACTTAGGTTGTCAGGCTTGAGTTATCTTGCTGGCCCTAATGTCTTTGAGTCTCTTCTTTGTAAGATGAATATGCTACAAGTTATATTCTTTAATATATATATTATATATATATATATCTCCCAAATTCTGTGCATACCTGAATTCCTACGTTGTCAAGGTCAATGACCTTTATGTGAAATTCTGCTGCAATACCCATGTTTTAGCCTTATGCTGATGCTAATAATTAAAGATTGACAGACAGTTCACATTGTTAATACTCTTTATATATTGTGGCAGAGACTTCCTGGGTCTTCCTCCCCCCCCAAATCCCACTCTTTTCCTCCCCCATTGCCACTTCTTCTGTTTCCCTAATGCTCTCAGCTTGACGTTTGCAACAACACCTCTGTTTTTATCTGTAACTTTTACCACTCAACTTCATATTCCTAAGTTCTACAGCATCATTTACACCTACTTAAAAAAACTTACACATATGGGACTGGGAGATGGCTTAGAGGTTAACACTAGAGACTAGGGTTTGGATCTTCACAACCCATGTAATTCCAGCCTCAGAAGGCAGATATGGGGATATCTGAAGAGCTAGCTAGTGACACAAGGGGTATCAGTTAGCTCTGGGTTTGATTGATAAACCCTGCCTCAAAGAGTAAAGTGGAAGAACAATTGAGCAAGACCCCAATGTCAACCTTGGTCTTTCACATGTATGTGCACACCTGTACATTCACACTCCACCATGGCTGCCCATACACATGAGAACATACATATATGCAAACACATCACACACTATGCATGAAAAGAAGTGAAAAAAGTGAAAGCTTAATTATATGAAGGCTGCATCCTTTGGGGTACCATATCTTTAGTTCAGCATTAGGACTCATCTTGCTGTCTAGTTCATTTATTCTTCATTGTTGTGTGATGTTCCATTGTTTGACTTAACCCAGTGACTTTATCCCTCCAGTTATTGGGGACATTTGGGTTATTACCAGTGTTAGGTCCTTATAAGTGAAGCTGCTAGGAACATTGTGTGTGCGTTCTGTATCTATCCGGGGACCAGGCTCGGCGGGTCGTAGGGCCCTATGGTGGAACCTCATTGTGCTTTGCATCAGTAGTTCTTTGATCAGTAGTGGTGTGGGGCACCTTTTCCGTAAGCTCTGTCTGCATTTCTATCTCACCATCTCCGTTTTCTGTTTTATTTTTCTTGTAGATGCACAGGTGTCCTGAACACAAGCATCTATCTGGAAACTTAGCAGCTATTTCCTCTACAAATGTTTTCTTCTCTCTCACTTTCCCCTCTCCCTTATTCTGGATTAGGAAACACTGGACATGCACTCAGCCATCTTGCTTTTCACCCCACGACCTTCCTGCTGCCATCTCCCTCATCTCTTTGGACTCGCCTTCCCTTTCACCAATTCTCTCTTCAGCGTGTCTCATTCTGATGCCTCAGCTCGTTCACTGGGATGTTAACACCAGTTATTTTATCTCTCAAGAATTCTGTTTGATTATTTTTAATATCGTCTCATTTATTCTCCAGTCTCCTTCCACCACATATATCTTGTAAGCCTTGTTTTTTGTTTGTTTGTTTTTGTTTTTTTTGAGACAGGGTTTCTCTGAGTAGTTTTGGTGCCTGTCCTAGAACTCGCTCTGTAGACCAGGCTGGCCTCGAACTCACAGAGATCCGCCTGGCTCTGCCTCCCAAGTGCTGGGATTAAAGGCATGTGCCACCACCGCAGGGCAAGCTTTGTTTTTTATTTAAGAACAGTTAAGCACAGTTATCTTAGGGTTACTGTTGAGCCCCGCTGTTAACTCCTCATGAGTCTTGTTCTGTTATCTGGAGTGTCTGCTGACTTTTCTCTCAGTACACCTGTTTGAATGTGTGCTGCTCAGCATGCCAAGGTGTGTGTGTGTGGAGAGAGGCTGGTGAGCTGTCTGGAAAAGGCCACGAATGAATATTCTGTGTTTTGCAGGCAGCTTGCCATCTCCGCTGTTTCTTCTCGTGGTCCTCCTCCTCCTCCTCCTCCTCATTCTTCTAATCACCCTAAACTTATTTAACAAAAGCAAGCTGTGGCTCTTGGGCCTGCAGGCAGCTGCTCAGAATGTCTTTCTCCCAACAGGTCTGTGTGTCCTTCAGGGAGCTGGCGGGAATCATGGGAGGCTTGGTTTTATTGTCCACAGGCTATGGAACTAGATTTCCACCAGGTAGTTTTGGCTCCCCTTTACCCAAAGTGGTCCCACAGCACTGTCCCCCACCTCTGCCAGGCACATGGGCATCAGCACACACCTCCAATCTTAGGTTTGCCTTGGCTTCCAAAGTTCTGACTCACAGTTGCTAAAACGGCTCAGTTTTGTGTGTCTGGGATTGCTCCTGCATCAGTGAGCCCCATGCTTCCACAGCTCCCCCACTGAATTTAGTTCATTCTGATTATTTTCTTAGAGGACCACCAATTACTCCCCACCACACTTAAATAAAAAGCAGAGAGATTTATTCAATGAGTTCATATTGGCAAGAGAAACAGATAATGGGGCCCAGTGACCCCAAGTCTGTCTTTGTGGGGGTTACTGGTATGCACTGTAGGTTTAAATGGAGAAAGAGTTGGGGCAGTGAGCTAGAGGGGTGCAGAATTGAGAGGGTCAAGATGTGGTCTGGCTGAATGTCCTCTGTTCTCCATTTGGGTTTTAGAAGGTGCTTAGAAGCCCTTATTGGGGTCATTACTTCAAGGGAGTGGTCGGGTTTCTAGAAGATGGTCATTTCTGCTACAGCCTTGCCTCATGGCTAACCAGCCTCAGTTGAGGTGTCCTGCAATGTAGGTGACTGTGGGTTTGCAGCCATGACTTATCTCTGTGCCTTCAGCTAACGTAAAGGAGACAGGAGTAAAAGAAAGGAGACTCCTGCTCTCAGGACCACTGGGCCCAAGTGAGGAGACAAGCCGGTGCCAACCCCTCTGTGTCTGGACATCCAGTCTTAGGGGAATTAGGGTGTCAGCTGATCTGGCCAGTGAGAATCTAGTGGTCACATGGGAAGGAGACTGGCTGTAACCACTGAAGCACAGGCAAGAGCAGCCAGGTGCTCAAGCCGGAAGTAGCAGGAAGTATCAAGGAACCAGAGCCAGGGCCAGTGATTAAATTTCAGGAGTCTGGGATGAATTCAAGTGGGAAGGATTTAGTGTTGGGCAGTGCCTGGGAATCATTTCTCTGTAACCTCTTGCCGTTAGTTAGTGTTCATTAGTTTTGGAAGGGCTGGCACACGTGGATCCATTTTTGTTGTTGACTTGAGATAGGCTCTTGCTGTCTATGCAGCGGAGGCTTGCCTCAGACTCACAGTCCTGCTCTAGCCTCTCAAATGCTGTCATTACAGGTGTGGGCCACCACACCCAGTGTGACTTTATTTAGATCTTGGCTCTAAATAGTTTCTTTTGAAGACATCCCTGAGTAACTAACTGCCTGGTGATTTGGTCTTGACTGTCCCTCGTCACAGGGATAGCATCTGTCCTGGTTGGTTGGTTCAGATCCTTTGTTGAGAGGTGAAAGGTGACATGTTGAAGAGTTAGTGTCAATTACAACCCCCCTCTTCTTTTGTGTGTCAAATTTAAGTAACTAAATCCAGAAGGAGAAACTTGTAGACTGAGCTACCTGAAGTACGTTTCCAAGTTTAGTGCTGTTTGTCCTGTGGGAGACGACCCTAACATCTTAAAAATACTGCTTGGGCCATTTTGTTAGAAGTTGTTCCTCTGCAGAATGTTAACAGAACAGTCATAAAGTTTTGCAAGGACACACACACACACACACACACACACACACACACACACGTGGTGATATTTTATTTGTGCACCCCAATAAAGCTTATCTGGAGATCAGAGGAATTTGTCACACACACACACACACATACACACACATACAGCAATGCACATACACACACCCAACAAGAGGAAATGTCCAAAAGCAAAAAGCAAAAACAAAACAGAACAAAAAACTAGCTTGCTGTAGAACAGTCTTTGTACACTGTAAATATGTATTACTTCCATTGATTAATGAAGAGCTGACTGGCCTATAGCTGGGCAGGAAGAGATTGGTTGAAGAGCCAGACTAGGGGGGCTCTGGGAAGAAGAAGGGTGGAGTCCCCAGCATCACCAGCCAGACTCAGAAGAAGTAGGACATGTAGAAAATGAGGTAACAAGCCACGAACCATGTGGTAAAACTTAGATAAGAATTATGGGTTAAATTATGGTTAATTTAAGTTGTAAGAGTTAGTTAGTAACAAGCCTAAGCTATTAGCTGAGCATTTAAAATTAATATTAAGTCTCTGTGTGGTTATTTGAGAGCTGGTTGGCAGTCCTGATGAAAAACTCCGCCTATACTAGCTCAAAACAAGTACCAGGCCAGCAAGATGGTTCAGCAGGTTAAGGAGCTTGCTACCAAGCCTGACAACCTGAGTTTGATCCCTGGAACCCACATTCTAGAAGGAGAGAAACTGTGGAGGTCACAGGATAATTTTGGGGAGTAATAAAAAATTTAGAACCAAGTACTTTTGTCATTTTCCATGAGCTTGACTGTAAAAGTGCTTTACAGAGGGATTCTCATTGTGGATGGGATGAGGGAAGACGTAGGATCACCATCATCATTCTTTTGCAACTGACAAACATTCTAATTAAATTCTACTGCACACAGCATTTCAGGGCAACAATTATGATTGACAGCATAGTATCAGGACCACCAAGGTGTCCTAATTTTTTTTTTAGAAATACATTTACATTTCTGTTTCAGTTTAGAGAATTACATAGTTTTATTGTCATTAATAGGTTAATATAGATATTTTTAGGTGTAAATCTCCATTCAGTTTTGTCTTTTAAAAAAAGATTCATTTTTTAAATTATGTGCTGTGTGTGTCTGTACAAGGGGTATATGCATGTGAGTGCAGTGCCCACAGAGTCCAGAAGAGGGCATCAGATCCCCTGGAGCTGGAGTTATAGGTGTGAGCCATCTCCCTAGCCCTTAGGTTTTTTTTTTTTTAGTTAAAAAGAAGTTTTCTAACTAAAGTAGGATATACTTGTTTAAGAGCATCTTCCTTCAGTGACAGATGACAGCAGACACTGCCTGGTGTGAGCAGAGTTAGGGCCTGTTTGGTTGCCTTTGCTTAGAGGTGAAAGCCATTATACACTTAGAGCATGCGCACGCAGCCTCTTAATTTTTTTTTTTAAATATTGTCTCCAGGGGACTGGAGAGATGGCTCAGCAGTTAGGAGGACTGACTGCTTTTGCAGAGGACCTGGGTTCAGTTTCCAGCACCCACATGGTGGCTCACAACTGTCTGTAACTCCAGTTCCAAGGGGATCTGACACCCTCTTCTGGACTCTACAGGACATTGCATGCATGTGGTGCAGACATATATGCAGGCAAAGCACTCATGCACATAAAATATAAAAAATTGTTTGCAGGCATATTGTCATACACTTAATGTAGTTTAAATGCAATTTTCATATGCACCAGAAACAAACCCTTTATAGCCACTTCACTGCTGTAGCTCAGATTCAAACACACAGTATCATTAAGGTTTGCCTTCATTTTTTTCTGTTAATTTAGTAGGTCAAGTCAGTACCAAAGATTGTTTTTAGTCTAGACAAAGAAAATGTTCAGACTGTGATGTTGTCAATAGCATGGCCAGCCTTCTAAAGGGCCTGTGGTCCTTTCCAACTTAAAAGTTATATATTCCTTAGCATCCTATAACTAAACTCTTCATTTCATATAAAGATCTCATTAACTTTCAGGTTGCGTGGCATGCTTGCAGTCTCAGCAGCACACCTGGGCACTACTTACACTGTGAACTTGATGTTTACACTGCAAGTCTTGTCCATCTGTGAACTTCTTGTACTTGGCTACCTCCACATCCCACTACAAAAAGGACCAGCCTTACCTGGGGAACAGACCAGAAGGGAGGGTGGAAATGATGTCAGAGCCAGAGGATGGGGAGGATGCTGGGAAATGT
Organism: Peromyscus nudipes; assembly: GCA_902168325.1. Lineage (NCBI taxonomy): Eukaryota > Metazoa > Chordata > Mammalia > Rodentia > Cricetidae > Peromyscus > Peromyscus nudipes. The sequence continues at coordinate 9,256 of CABHPH010141075.1, forward strand.
GTTCTCTGTATACAACATGGCTGATGCTCTGGGGAACTCTCTTCTGTTACTTTTAATAGCAGAATAATTTTATTGTTGTTTTGAGATAGGGTTTCCATATGTAACTCATGTTGGTCCCCAACCCATGATCTTCCTGCCTCAGTCTTCCAAGTGTTGGGATCACAGGGAGTGCCAGCTGACCAAAAAACGAGTGTGTGTAAGCTGGAAGGGGTGACCCTGCCTCTTTCCATGTGCCTCCTTCCTCCTTTTCCTGGTGTGCTAGTCTTACATCAACTTGACATAAACTAGAGAAATTTGAAACGAGGGAACCTCAGTTGAGAAAACGCCTCCATAAGGTCCGGATGTACGACATTTTCTTAATTAGTTACTAATGGTAGAGGGCCCAGTTCATTGTGGGTGGGGCCTTCCCTGGGCTGGTAGTCCTGGGTTCTCTAAGAAAGCAGACTGAGCAACCATGAGGAGCAAGTCAGTAAGCAGCACCCTTCCATGGCCTCTGCATCAGCTCCTATCTCCAGGATCCTGCCCTGTTTGAGTCCCTGTCCTGTCTTCCTTCAATAATGAACAGTAACGTGGAAGTATAAGCCGAATAAACCCTTTCCTCCCCAACTTCTGTTTGGTCATGACGTTTTGTCACAGCAATAGAAACCCTAACTAAGGCACCCGGTGATGTGTTGTGTGTCTCAAAATAACTAAAAGAGAGGGTTTTGAATGTCTTTCTAACAAAGAAATGGTGTTTAGGGTGATGGATATTCTAATTACCTAGATATAATCACCACACAAGGTGTACCCATAACAGAACAGCCCATTGTGCCCATAAATATGTACAATTATCGTGTCAATCAAAAGGAATATAAAAGGAGAGGGGGAACAAAGACAAACATATGTGAATGAACAAGAGTTCTGGAGAAACAGGCTGGTACCCAAAATGAGAAGGACCATAGGAAGCTGTGTATTCATCAGAATAAGGTCAAGGGTCAACAGTTTTTCCATCACTGCGGGCATCTACAACAGGACCAGGGTTTTAAGGTGGAAGTCTGCCAAAGAGGAGAAATATCGGCCCCAGCTTGCTTCCTCATTTAGTTGCTCTTGCTCATTGTCAATGAGATTCTGACAAGGAGATCACTTCCAATGTTGATAGCTCCAGCAGGCAGGTCAGTAGATAGAGTGACTGTTGTACATATTAGGAAATTCTGAACTTGTGAAATGTGAAGAATGCATCCTGTCAGAGAAGATAGTAAAAGTCAAAGTTAAGAATTCACATGAACTCAGTTCTGTGATGGAATGATTAAGAAGTTTTTTTTTTTAAATTTTATTTGTTTTAGACAGTATCTCATTCGCCACATAGTTCTGGCTGTCTTGGATCTCACTATGTAGATCAAGCTGGCCTTTAACTCACAGAGATCCACCTGGCTCTGCCTCCTGAGTGCTGGGACTCAAGGTGTGCGCCGCCATGCCTGGCTTGAGTTTATTGTTTTAAGGGAAGCACAGGCTAGTGAGGAGGCTCAGGTTTGACAGGAGGTACTCAGTACACAAGGAAGAAAGAATGAAGATCCAGACAGCACCAGTTTTACCTGGTTTGCATCCAGTGGTGGGACTGCAGATGGCTCAGACCTGCTCCCAGACCTTCTTCATTTGTTGATAACAGGAGCTTTTAAAAGCCAAGGTAGGGACTGGAGAGATGGCTCAGCGGTTAAGAACATATACTACTCTTCTAGAGAGCCTGAGTTCAGGTCCCATCACCCACATTGGGCAGCTCACAGCTACCGGTAATTCTAGCTCCAGGGGATCCAGTGCCCTCTTCTGGTCTCCATAGGCACCTGCACTCATGTGCACATACACATATACACACAATTGCAAATTTAAAAATCTTTTTAAAAAGCCATTGTGGTGGCAGAAGAGATGGCTCAGTGGCTAAGAGTGCACACTGTTTTTGCAGGGGACCCAAGTTTGATTTCCAGCACCCACATCAAGTGGCCCACAACTACCTGTAACTCCAGCTTCAGGACATCTGGCACCCTCTTCTGATCTCTGTGGGCACCTGAACTCACATTGCAGACTTTCACACTGACATATCAAAAATAAAGTAAATGTTTTTTAAAAATACATTTTAAAAAACCATGATGTCATATTTGCATCATAAAAATAGGCAAATAGTGGGAGCTGGATTCCCACCCCTCATCCCATCTTGCCAGCTGATGTTCATCGTCCACCAGCTCTCCCGTGAGTCTGCTGATTCCATGAGTCTCTCCTTAACTTCTGCACATCCCCTTCCACACTTTTGATGCGGTGTTATATAATTTCAGTGTCTCTATGGTCAGTTCTTTGCCATATTTTCCAAGTCTTCTAATTAGCATTTGTCTTCTGTGAAGGCGTGGGATATAACGTCAACAGAAACTGGGATGTGTGAGATTCAGAAGCCCGCAGCGCTGGAGCAGTCACTCTGCAGACCACGGCACGGAGCGTCAGACTGCAGGCATGGTGGACTGTCTGCGCAGTTTGCTGGAAACCTGTAGGCCCCGGAGGCCGTGCATCCGGTCACATGATGCCATGGGGTAGTCAGTGCCCAGGGGCACTCATTTCACCTGACAGTATTGTGTAGCTCCCAGTTTCTCTGTCCTCATGTGAGTAAGGGCGGAAGGGAGTTTGACAGTTCATTAAGGCTCTCCAGAGGGTGCGGTGAGCTTGCAAGCAGAGAGAGGACATCTGTGGCTTTGGGTGGTGGCACTGCACACTGGTACTGTGGTTTGATTCTGTTTATGGACTTTCAGTTTTGTCCCTTCAGAGGCAGGGAGTTGGGGGTCCGTTTCCAGTGTGTGTGGCTCCCCAGCAAGGCTGGGAAGATGCTGCTTCTCAACACCCCCACAGGTCCCTAGACACAGTAGGGTGGGGAGGGACTTGACTGGTCAGGCACCTGCTGTGTGCCAGCTCCTTAACTCAGAATCCTCCCAGGATTCCTGCTTATGGGTAGCATCTCTGGGGAGGAGGCTGTACAGAACGGCGAGCCCCACTTGATCTGGAAGGGCAATGGCCTGTTAAACTGGAGTGTGAAGTGATGGACAAGGGAGGGTTCAGAGATCACAGGCGACCTTGACAGACTGACTCCACAGCTCTTCACAGTCCCGCCTCCTCCAAGGACACACGAAAGCCAGGGTGTGTGATCAGTGGTGGAGGACAGGTTTGGCGTGGGCTGAAGGGATACTCTGAGGATCTCACATTGCATGGGGAGAAGAAGGGCTGCAGTGGGCCTGATCTACCTTCAAGGAACAGAATTTTAGACATTGCTGAGCATGGACAGGGCACACTGATTAATAGCTGACTTTCAAATACAATAGCAGTTGCATCTCCTCATCGCCCGCATCCTGGGCAGGGCATGCCTGCTACTTCTCTATCTTAGGATGCTCCTGTGAGTACGGTCCATTATTTTCCTTAAGAGAGAGACATTTGAAAAGTATGTAGGCCTTGAATTTAGGAGGAAGGGACAGTGGGCTCGGGTCTGAAGGAATGGGGCAGGCTGCCCAACTACTACTGGAGGTGGTATAATGGAGGTGTGATGAGACAGCCTTGTACTCCAGGCAGGCAGGGCACAGGCTGCTGACCTGCACTGAGTAGACCATCGTTGGATTGCAAGCACAAGAAGCCTGGGTTGGGGTCACAGTGGGTCTTACCTGAGCTGGCTGACTGGAGGAGTTAAGAGTCCTTACTGGGGAGGCTTGACTTTGAGTGTCACTCAGTGATGGGAGAGTGACCCTCCCCAAAGAAACCAGAAGTACTAAAGGAAAGGCCAGACACAGAGCCCAAAGCCAGCAGTAGAGTACCAATTAGGTAAGAACTTTCCCCTCTCTCTCCTGACTCCTCTCCCCTTCCCATCTACTGCAGACCCCAGGGCATGGGAGTCAGTCCCAGCAGCCAGACAGTGGGAGAAGCGGAAAGTAGATCAAGCCTGTGTGGCGCTTCTTACCTGGGTCGCAGCTAGCTAGGAGTGCACAGCCGCGGTACTCTGAGGTCTTCAAGGTGTTGATAATTCTAGGTGTCTGATGATCACACTGAGGGTGTGTGCTCAAGAATGCCCAGAGAAGTCAAAGGAGAGAGTGGACAGCACACAGTTGCTGTAGACAGGACCCCTGTCTTCAGTGCACACTGTGCCTGGAGATCAGAACTCTGTCTTCTTAGGTTCTGAGTACAAGGGGGATGGGCTGGTCTGGCATTGCCCATCATGGCACCTTCAGCTCCTGGCACAGTGCCTGGTATACGGCTGTTGGTCCTGGCCGAGCAGGGTTAGTTTCCCATGGTGGGAGGGATGGAAGCCGTCAGCTCCCTGCCCCCGGTGGATGTGTTGTAACTGCCCAGCTCCTAATCTCAATTCTTAACCTCAGAGGGGTCAGGTGACTTACCCGAGGCCATTGTCCATGCCAGGCAAGTCACCAAGATGGGATTCAAGCAAGCATGGGGCGCTTTTTATTTCTTCAGGAGATGAGAAGTGGGTTATGTAACAATAATCCTTCCTAATTCACAAGTGAACATCTTTTTCAGAAGTGGGAACTATGCCAGGCTGCTCGCTTCCTGTCCCTATAAGCAATACCTGAGATAATGGAATTATAAAGAAACAAGGCTCAGCTGGGTGGTAGCGGAACACTCCTTTAATTCCAGAACTTGGAAGCAGAGGCAGGTGAATCTCTGTGAGTTCCAGGCCAGCGTGGTCTACAGAGCGAGTTCTAGGACAGTCAAGGCTACGCAAACCCTGTCTTGAAAAACAAAACAAATCAAGATAACAACAACAACAACAAAGAAAGAAAGAAAGAAAAGGAGGAAGAAAAGAAAGAAAAGAGAAAAAGAAACAGCGCTCACTTGGACTCACATAGTTTGGGAGGTTTCAGACAGTGACTGGCTCTGTGGTTTGGAACCTGTGGCAAGACAGCACTTCAAGGAAGGGGTGTGAAGGAGGGAGGGAGGGAGGGAGGGAGGGAGGGAGGGAGGGAGGAAAGTGGGGGAAGAAGAGACTGGGACCCATTACCTGTCTTGAACAGGCCTCCCACTCATCCAGAGTTCCACCATTAGGTCCAGCTTCTTGAAATTTCTGCCCCCCCACCCCCAGTACTGCCAAACAGACTTTAAGGGACACCTGGGATCCATCTACAGCATGGACCGGTGAGTTCAGACAGGCCATGGGGAATCAGGTCTTGGTGTGGGCTTGTGAAGCAGGATGGGAGAGACAGGAGGCCACACATTGCTTCTGGGGCAAGGGAGAGCAGGTTAATTTTGACTGTCAAATTGATTAGATTAGGAAGTGCCCAGGATGTTGCTGTACCATGGAGCATGTCTGTGAGATGTTTCCAAAGAGGAGGGATGGCATCTGGAATGTAGGGTCATTGTTCCAAGGGCTGGGACCTGGGACTCCCTTTCCTCAGCATTGTGTCCACGAGATCCGTCTATGCTGTTGTGTGTAGTTGATGATCTTCATGGCTGTCTGTTGGCCAAGTTTCTTTATATTACTCTCAGTAGGCATTTGCTTTTGGCCTAGTTCGAGGAAATGACCAACAATTATTCTGCAGATTTACTTTTTTAGTTGCTTTTTTAGATTTACTTATTTTATGTGAGTGAGTGTTTTACCTGCCTATATGTGTACGTGAGACACTTAGAAGTCAGATGAGGGTGTCCGGTTCCCTGGAACTGGAGTTACAGATGGTTGTGAGCCACCATATGCATGCTGGGAACCAAATTCCGGTCCTCTAGGAGAGCAGCCAGTGCTCTTAACTGCAGAGCCATCTCTCCAGCCCCTATTCTACAGGTTCCTTGGTTGTGTCTCTTGGTGCATATATGTGTACATACCTATTGGCTTCATGCCTGAAAATGGGATGATTGGGCCCTAGCACATACATGTGCTCAATTTTGCTAGATATCATGACACCACTTTCTAAACCAGATTTGACTTTCTAACTTTTCTTCCTCCCTTCCCTCCTCCCCTTCCTCCTCCTTCCCTTCCTCCTCCTCCTCCTCCTCCTCCTCCTTCTCTCTCTCTCTCTCTCTCTCTCTCTCTCTCTCTCTCTCTCTCTCTGAGATGAAGTCTCATTGTAGCCAAGGCTGGTCTTGAACTTCTGATCCTCCCACGGCAGCCTCCTGCATGCTGGGATCACAGGTGTGCAGCACCATGCTGGCGGCTGGCCCAGCAGCCTGTAAGGGTTCTGGTTTTCTTCCGGCTTCAGTCCTCGGAATGCGGGTCCTTCCAGTTGGCACCGCCGATGAGCACGGCTAGAGACTCACCGCACTTCTCGATCTGTCTTAGATGATGTCTATGGGTTCACAGGCGGCTGCTTTTTTTGCTGTCCTTTGTAAAGTGCTCATTTTTCTGTAATGCTGTCTTGTGGATTCATAGGAGTCCTAAAGATGTTATGGGGTGAGCTCTTTGTCAGGTCCAGGCTTGTGGCTTCCTCCCTTATTCTCTCAAGGACATATTTAGGGACTATAATCCTAATTTACTGCTCTTTGGAACCTGAAGATCTTCCTTGTGCTGTTTTTTTGGGAAGACAGCCCTTTTTTTTTTTTTCCCCAGCTGTTCTTGACAAGTTTGTCCCTCAACCTACTGTGCTTACATATTGGTGGCTCCGAGTCTTGTGCTTGCTCTTGTTCTTTCTGGTCGTTACTGTCATAATTTGAAATGAGTATCTCTCAAAGGAATCCTGGCAGCTGATATCTTAAGAACTTGAGAACTGATCTCACTCTGCTCTTCAAAATTGCCTTGACATAAAATGTTGAGAATCTCAGTTTTCATGGTGTACCCTGTTCCCTTATGTATTTTTTTCCTAGTTTTACCTCCTATCTTTTTCTCTCTTTGTGTTTTGGGTTAAGTATGTTAAAATGAGTTTTGATGATTCTAGATTCTGGGTATCCTGTGGGTATTTTTATTGTTTGTTGACTTTGTCTGTTGGTAATTAACTATTGCCTGTTTGCACGTCTAGTGATTTTTTATTGACTGCTTCACATCTTGTATGAAACTGTAGGAGAATTGGAGGCCCTGGCTGCTGTTAGCTCCCATTCTTGGGTTAATCTTCGTTCCAGTCAGTGGCCAAGCTCAGGAAGATGGCCATTTAATCCAATCAGGGAGCCCCCTGATTAAAGCATTACCATAAGGCATTAGGAAATGCCACTAATCACTAGTTCAGCTTTACTCCCAGAAGCCCTGTGGGATTCTGACTAAAAGGTTGTGGCCCTCACCAGGCCTGCCCAGCTCCCTTGACAAGCATTTCACTAATCCAGAACCAGTTCAGCCCACGGACTGAGTAGACCTCTGCTTAGTTCCTCTGCCTCTCACTTGGTGCTTTCCCTCAAGTTTCTTGGATTCTCAGCTATTTTCAAAAAGTATGTATCAATGAGAAAAGGGGAGCCAGGTACTGGGCCTGCTTCCATGCTTCTTTGTCTTCTGCAGTTTGTTGCTTGAACAGTGGTCCTCTTATTTTAACAGTGTTTCTCCAGATTGTTCTAATGTGGTAGTTCTCAACCTTCCTAATGCTGCAACCCTTTAATATAGTACCTCATGTTGTGGTGACCCCCCAACCATAAAATTATTAAGCTGCTACTTCATAACTGTAGTTTTGCTGCTGTTATGAATCATAATGTAAACACTTGTGTTTTCTGATGGTCTTAGGTGACCCTTGTGAGAAGGTCATTCGACCCCCAAAGGGGTCCTTGACCCACATGTTGAGAACTGCTGACAGAGGATTGTCACAAATATGCCAGCTTTCTCTTACTGTAGCGTCATACTTTAAAGACTTTCTCTACTCAGCTTATTAATTCTTTCTTTACTGTTGCCCAAATATATTCCAGCTGTGTCACACTGATGGTCTGGAGTCCTTCAAAGGGGCCATGCAACTTCTGAGCTCACAGCAGCACACATTTCCTGAATTCTCCTCTGTCCTCAGGCTTGAATGACTAAGAAACACCAGATGCACAGATACACACAGATATCTCCATACTTCACATCACAGCCTTACTTTTCTTCCTGTTGCTGTGATAAACACCATGACCAAAAGCAATTTGGGGAGGAAGGCCAGCAAAGGCTTAGATGTCATGATCACACTCCATTACTGAGAGAAGCCAGGACAGGAACCTGGAGGCAAGTCCCTCTCTGAACCATGGTGGCTTGCTCCAGCCTGTTTTGTTATACCACCCAGGACCATCTGCCCAGGGGTGGCACCACCCACAGTGGGCTGGACCCTTCCATTCAATCATCAATAGAAAAAAATGCCTACAAAATTTCTTCTAATGGAGGTATTTTCTCAATGGAGGTTCCTTCTCAGATAACTCTAGCTTGTGCCAAAAACTAATCAGGACAGATACTTTGTGAACTTTCCTGAGAAAGCAAAAATTAGTTCAGTATTCATTGGGAACTGGTGTCAACTGTCCAAGGTGAAGTGGGTGATGATGGCCTGCATGGAACTGTCTGAAGGACACTGGAGAGTCCTCTGAGGCATCAACCTGAGACACACTCCCCGAGAGCTCCATCAGTAGAGATTCAGACTGTAAGAGGCATTGATAGACCAAATATTTTGCCATAAAGTTGTTCATCATTATATTATACAGGTAAATGGGTTTGTCTAAACTTACCATGGCATGGTATTGAGAAATGAATTATGGGATATTCATATAATTGAAGAGTTGGCAAACCATGAACCACATGCTTGCTTATTTATTTATTTATTTATTTATTTATTTATTTATTTATTTATTTATTTATTTACATTTTGTGTGTATGAGTGTTTTGATTGCATGTATGTCTGTGCTCCATGTGTGTGCAGTACCTACAGAAGCCATAAGAGGGATTAGCTCTCCCAAAATTGGAGATAAAGAAGGCTATGAGCAACCTCCTGGGTGCTAGGAATGAAACCTTGGTCCTCCGCAAGAGCAAGTACTCTTAATTGTTGGGCATCTCTCTCTCTCTCTCTCTGTCTCTCTCTGTCTCTCTCTCTCTCAAATGCGTATGTATGTTTTGTCTCACATATATCACGTGTCATCACATGCATACCTGGTACTGGTGGAGGCCAGAAGAAGTCCTGGAGTTACAGAGGGTTGTGAGCCTCTATGTGGGTGCTGGGAATCAAACTGGGGTCCTCTGAAAGATCAGCTAGTGCTCCTAACCACTGGGCCATCTCTCCAGCCTTATTCTGCTTTCTTAAAGTGAAAGCTTTGGCACCTTGCCTGATTCCCTGGAAGAAGAAGGGAAACTGAGGCTAGCATGGGCTAGAAAGGTCAATCATTCTTCCTGAAACAGACTGAAAAATCTGTAACTTTTAATTCATCTTCTCCTTTGGTAACATAAAAAAAACCTCAGAATTTAGTGCAAGTGTCAACTCTTAATTTTAAAAGGAGGGAAATCACCAAAAAAGTCATGTGGACACTCTCAGATTTTTAGTTTATGTTTCAGTAGGATGTAGAGCTGCACATTCCAGTTCTTAGGTATGTGTACGGGAAAAATAGATTCCCTGCGTGAATTTTCCCCTACCACTGAATACTATTTGCCATTTTTAAATCTGAGAAAGCAAACATGTCCAGCTCCTTCTGTTGGCTTTGTGGCGAAGACTCAGAAAGCCATTTTTGTTGCCTAGTTGGGAAGAACAGAAGCCCAGTGGGCTCACAGAGAGCTGTGAATCTGCACTGTGAAGCTCAGATGCCAGAGAGTTCCCTACCATTTCTTCTCTGTCCATCCTGTCTTCTCACTGGGGAAGGACACTTGAGGAGAGCGTTGCACACAGGTGTTGGCTCCGTTAAGTCTTCTCTGCATTTTTCTTCAGGGGTTGGGAAATGTGTAGTCCCTTTTAGTTGTCAGCAATGGAGTTCAATTGAGTAACTATAACCACCAAAGGGAAATTTTATCATTAAAAATATGGGTGTCTTCTGGGATTCCCCCAGAGTGGGAATACAGCCTCCTCAGTAAAAACTGAAAGCAGTTTTTTGTTTGTTTTGTAGAGTCTGGACTCTCTCTCATCCCCTCTGTCTTAATCTGTGCCATCTCTGTGTGTGTGTGTGTGTGTGTGTGTGTGTGTGTGTGAGAGAGAGAGAGAGAGAGAGAGAGAGAGAGAGAGAGAGAGAGAGAGAACAGGACACCGAGCACAGGGCTGTAGAGAGCTGGTCTTGCAGCACCTCTCAGAGATTTCAGCTGTCACCAGGACAGGCAATCACCCTGGTCCAGTAAGAGTCACATGATATCAAAGTGGCTCATTGAAACTGCCTTGGCTGGATAAAAGAAAGTTCCAAGAGGAAGGGAAGGGGGATGCCTTAGGAACTGGGCCAATCATTCCCAAAGGGTTTATTAGATCTGAAAATGTTAAGAGAGCATTGAAGGCCTCATTAAGGGCTGCCTGATGCCTACATGAGGACATCAGTCTTCCTTTTAATTAAAATAGCACAGCAGGGGATTTCCAGGTTTGGTCCAGTATGTAAAGTACATAAAATGTTGTCATTCAGAACTAACAAAAACAAAAACCAAAAACACAAAAAAACAAAACAAAACAAATCTGAATGAACAGAAAAAAAAAGGACCAAACCAAAACTCTTCTTAGATCTAAGGTCACAGGCCAAAGTGCTGCCCTAAGACTGGAAAATCATGCTGCTGAGGCCCAGTGAGCACAGATCTGGTGGAAAGACCCGAGAGGTAGCTTAAGTGAGCCCTGGGATTTCTTTTTTTCTGAGTTTTATCTCCAGATGCCATAGCAGGTCCTCACAATGAGGATTGGAGGAAATGCTCCTGTGCTCTGGCAGGATGAGAGGAAAATAATCATTCTGAAAAATACCAGAGCATTCTGTGCTTAGGAGAGCTGCCTTCAGGAGGATCCATTTTTATCAGAAACCTGCTGTGGAGGAAGAGATTCCAACCTCAGACCCCACCAGCTGTCCTGCCCCATCCAATGAGATGTCAAGAGAAGCACTCGCAAAGCTCACAGCTCAGGGGCTCAGGTGCACCCAAAGATCAAGTCCCATCATGGGACTATAAATGCATCTCCTTCCTCTGCAGATTCACTGCTGTATCATTAAGTCCACCATCCTGCCATATCCATTATGTCTGCCTCCTTCAAATAACAGGGCAAGAGGCTGGGCATGCAGCTTCCTGGTGAGATGCTTGCCTGCAGGAAAGAGGTCCAGGCGGTGTGATTTTCAGCACTGTGGGAAAAAGAAGAGGAGGAAGAAGAAAAGGAAGAAGAGGAAGAGAAGAAAGAATGGGAAGGAAGAGGAGGAAAGGGATGGTGATGATGATGATAATGTTAATAATAATTCCAATTAGAATAACCTGAAGAGATGAAGAGATATAAGACCTGGATATAGAGTAAATTTTAGAATTGCCAGACCCAGGGTTGTCTTAACACTATGAATAATACAATACAAGGGCTTTCAGGGGAAAGTAGACAACGTGGCCGGAAATACAATGTAAGCAGAGGGGCTTTTTCTAAGGGAGATACAGAGAAGACTAGAGGTGAAAACTTAAAATTCTGGAGCACAATGAGCTTATTAGAATTCTGGACATGGCAGACCAAAAAAAAAAAAAAACAAAAAACAACCCTCTGAACTTGACGATATGGTCTTAGAAACTTCCAGACAGAACAGCCAGGAGAAAAGAATGGTTACCCATTCCCAAGTCAGAATATCCAAGAACTGCTGGACATCATGAAAGATATAATGACATATGATGGGGACAGCAGACAGAGGGGAGGCCGAGAAAGCAGTAGGGAGATACTGATGCAAAAAGGAGTGGAAATTTTCTCCAAGTCAATGCCGGGCATGGAGCCACTAATGCAGAGGGCTTAGGGGGGTACCGAGCAGGATAAAGGCCACAAAGACAACACAGGATAAAGGCTAACTCTAAACAAAGACAAGGCTTGAGGAGAAATGCTCAGCCCAGGCAGAAAAAGAGACACAAGGATGCTCTCCCAAAGCACAAGGGATTTCATGTTGAGAGGGACCAAGACCCAGCACTCTAGACGTGTACATCCTGCAAAATTCTTCAGAAACAAAGGAGTGTGACTCTGATGAGCAAAACCCCAAGGAATATGCAGCCAGATGTGAAAGACGGGTGTGTTAGGAAGGTGTTTAGAGACATGGAAAACGGCCGGGTCTGAAATCTGAATCTCCATAACACAGTAGAGAGAAACAGTAGGCAAAGCTCAGAAAACTCACTTTTCTTAGTTTTAATTGATTTCACACATGATAGTGTATTCAAAACAGTGACAGTAATAATGTGCATATGTCTTATATACACTTTATAAATAAATGCTTTATATGTGTGCATACATGTTAAATGAAATAATTGACAGAAATACCATGAAGAATGGATGAGAGGGAGGAATTGGGTTAATTCGTTTTTTTTTAATTTTTAAATGTTTATTTTATGTGCATTGGTGTTTTGCTATGGGTGTCAGGTCCCCTGGAATTGGAGTTACAAACCGCTGAGCTATCTCTTCAGCCCCCTAGGTTAATTGGCTTTTAAGCTGCTTATACTCCCTGTGGAGTGGTAAAATGTTATTTGAAAGTAGAGATCCAAACTCAGGTCTTAGTGCTTGTGAGACAAGTGCCTTACAAACTGGGCCATCTTTCCCAGCCCGGAACTGCCATGCTTTGATGGAGCTGGGGTCACGGCACACAGCAGTTTGCTGTCACCCACACTTTCCTGAGTGCCTTTCATCATCATTTTCCTGGTGACGTTAGCTCTGCCCTCTCACTTGGTCTGTTTATTTGCAATTTTTGCTATGGTTTTGGGTAAATAAATTCTGATCTGTGCTGTGAAAACTCTAAACAAAACAAATAAAATATCTCTGTTATTATCTGTTCTCAAATATTCCCTGTCTTCAAAAGATGCTGTTACCATGGAGATTTGTACTGCCACCCCATTCATGTCACTTGGATTCAGATAATCCCCACTGGTCCACAAGGGCAAATTTCTTTATAATTTTATCATCTCTTCTGAAATCTATTTTCTTAATTGAGTCTTCCTGTTTAAAATATGTAAACGTGGGGCTGGGGAGACAGCTCAGTGGGAAGAGCGTCTGCTGTACAAGCAAGAAGACCTGTGTTTGAGTTCCTAGCATCCACATAAAAGGTGGATGCAGTTTGTAACCTCTGCTCTGGTGTTGGTGGCGATAGGTACATCTCTAGAGGTCATTGGCTGGCCAGGCTAGGCAAACTAATGGCATCCAGCTTCAATGAGAGACCCTGTCTCAAAATATAGGATGCGGAGCAATCGAGGAAGACAGTACACACATGTACAGGCGCGCATGTGCACGTGCACACACACACACACACACAAACACACACATCTAGTAGGTTCAGCTTTGCTTATCATAAAACAATAGAAATGGAATGAGAACCTCTTTCTTACCCCATTTTGCCCTTTTCTTTATATAGGGATGTTCAGTATCCTATGCATGTTTACAGTTATTGTGATAAACTTTTATTTCTTTTGCATTTTCTCTCTTCTTTTGATATTTTCCTCCTGTTTTTCTAACATACCTTTTGGATTTTTCATTAAATTAGTATATTATTTTAAAATTTATTCTCTGTTGGTTGCTAATCTATCCCTTTAGTGTTTAGGTTGCAGTTTTTTTTTTTTTAAAGATTTATTTATTTATTATGTATACAGCATGTTTTGCCTGCTGGCCAGAAGAGGGCACCAGATCTCATTGCAGATGGCTGTGAGCCACCATGTGGTTGCTGGGAATTGAACTCAGGACCTTTGGAAGAGCAGCCAGAGCCCTTAACCACTGAGCCATCTCTCCAGCCCTTAGGTTGCAGTTTTAACACTTCTGATTTGAATTAAATGCATTTTAATAAACATGTTGTTATTTACCGTTTTGGTCCTTCTAAGGATAGGATTTTGTCATGCTCAATCAGTATTTAAACTTACAAACATACTTTACTAATTTTAACTGTTGTTTTATTGTTTCTTCTGTCTCCACCTTTGCTGTGGCTTCATTCTTTTTCTATGAAGCAAAACCTTTACTAATTGTGTCAATGTGGATTAATTTGCCCAGGGTTCATTTCATCTTCACACTCATAAAAAAATCTTCCTTTTTCCTTTTTCAAATTATATCTCTCTGTCTCATGTCTCTCTCTCTCTGTTATGTGTTCCTGTGGAGGTCAGAGGACAACTTTGTGGAGTTGGTTCTCCCCTTCCATTTGTATGTGGGTTCTGTGGATTGATGTCCCTAGGCTGGCACTGTGGGGCAGCTAGTCCCTTTACCCCATGAGCCACCCTGATGGCCCACCTTCAGAGTTTCCACACTTCTTAGTACTTTCCTGAAAACTTTACACAGTCACCACAGGCCAAGTCATTGCAGAGAATCCAGTCCTGCTGGCAAGCCTGGTGATGGCCTTGGCATGCCCATGCCTCTTCATTCTGTGCATCCCTCCTCTCACTGTTTCCCTGAGCTCCTTTTCTCATACAGGCCATAGCTTGTGAGTCTGTGCTTGGGCTCATTTTTCTTTGCAAACCAAAGGAATCATGAATCATGCCAAAGCCATTTTTCTTGTCACCATCAAACAGTTATGAATCCAAACACAAAGATGATGTCTGGTGTGGTCTCTGACATTGTGTCTACTTCCTTCTGAATTTCCTGTCTTGGGTAAGGTGAAGGGCAGGGCTTGTCATATGTTTCCTTGGAAGGATGGTTGTGAACTTCTTGGTGAGCATTCTTTCTATGTCATTCATTATGATGGTGGGTCCTCAGACAGCCAAGGAGGGGACCCCCCCTTACCCTTAAACAGTAACCAAGGTAGACATAATTTCTTTTCTTTTTCTTTTTCTTTTCTTTTTCCTTCCCTTCTATTTCCTTCCCTTTTCTTTCTTCTTTCTTTCTTTCTTTCTTTCTTTTTTTTTGGGAAGGGTCTCTCTGTATCCAAGGTTGATCTAGAAGTCAGCATATAGTTGAACCATATACTGGTCAGCCTTGAACTCAAAGCATTTCTCTTGCCTCAGCATCTTGAGTTTTTGGATTATAGGCATGAGCCTCCAGGCCTGGCTTGAAATGCCACCTAAATTAAAGATATCACTACATTGTCTTCTGGCCATAGTTGTCACTGACAAGAAGCTCACTGGGACCCTCCTGGCTTCTTCTGTTTTTGCCTTTTCTCATGGTGGCTTTTGAATTTTCTTCTTACCACCAGTGACCTGCACTGTGACTATGATGTGCTGTGTCTGTCCACAGAGAGCTCTTTCCATCAGAGGATGTGTGCCACCTGCATCTGTGAAAACTCTCAGTTCTGGGGTGGCAAGATGGCTCAGTGGGTAAAGGTGCCTGTTGCCAAGCCTGACAACCTGAGTTCAATCCCTGGGACCCACATGGTGGAAGGAGAGGACTAACTCCCACAGTTGTCTTCTGATCTCCATGCATGCCATGAGCACACAGACAGACAGACACTCATGTGTACACACACACACACACACACACACACAGCAGGTACACAAAATAGGCATAGCATCAATAGCCTTAATATTAAAAAAATCCTAAAAATTAGTGACATGCTACCTAAGAGACTTAAATACTTATGCCAGTTTATAGACAAAAGACACACAGCTGGCCATCACATGGTGGAATGCTTAAGTTCACAGGCTATCAGAGCATTGCACCTGATAAGTAACAACAACAACAACAACAAATTCTCAGCTCTGGTTTGTTTGTTTGTTTGAGACAGGCTCTCAGTTTGTAGGCTGGCTTTGAACTTGTGATCCTCCTGCCTCAGCATCCCAAGTGCTGTGACTACAGCCACCAGGTCCAGCTCCAAAATTCTCAGCTCTCCTCTCTTTTGATATCCGTTCTCCATCATCCTCTCCAGCCTCTTTTGGAACACCAGCCAGATATATGTCAGAGTTTCTTAGTTTAGCTCCCTTATCTGTTAATGACCCTCCTAAACCCCCCTTACCACTCAGCTCCAGGTCCTGTGGGGAAACTTCACAGCTGTTTATCAGTTGACTGCCATCCTCTTTGAAAGGCATCTAGGACTGGCTTTGTTCGTTTGAGATTCAGTTTTGAAAGTTAATTTTCTTTTAGTCACCATATATGTTTGTTTGTTCCTTCTCTCCTTAAAGCCCACCTGGTATTGCTCCACTCATGCCTGCTTTGTGTTGTGTTACTTCTAGTGACAATCAATGGAAGCAACTCCTTAATGTACGCCTGGGAACATTTTAGATAAAGTTGTTGTAGCCTGTTTTACAAAATTAATTTTATCAATGAGTCTTTCATGTTTCAGTCAGTAATTTTGATGACTTCCTAGACTGTGCTCTTTAATATGAAGTTTCTTGAAGTGTATGGTTATAGTTTGGAAAATATAGTGTGACTGTATGGTGTGTGCTCATATACATACATGTGTGCAGTTGGCCTTCTGGTCTCACCCTGTTTGTCTAGAACTTTGGAGCATTTGCTCTCTAGATCTAGAGGGTCTGTCTCTAGGATAGTACCAGGTGGGGTTGGCTCTGTGGTGATCCTGGGGCTAGCACTGGTCTTGTCAGATAGCAGGTGGCTGCTCATGGGGCTCTGTATCCTGGTAGAGGTCTGACTGTAGCAAGGAGAGACCCATTCCCAGCCCTGGCTTCGAGCAGCAAGCCTGGTTCTGATCTGCTATTGCACCCAAAGCATGCTATGTTCTCAGTACACGCAGGAGCCAAGACTGAAGCTGCCACTAGGTGCTCGTGTCCTAGAACACGACCTGTTCACTATTCTAATTCATTTCTAGCTCTCGTCAGTGGGGATGCTGATCTTTCTGTTTCCTTTCCTATGTTTTATCAGCCAGCGCCTTGTGTCTGGAGTGAAGGGGGCAGATGAAAGCATTCTCTGGTGCTTCACCTGGACTGGAAGTCTGTGTCTCTGTAAAGGTTTTCATGCTGATAGTTCATACCTTTAGCTCACACTAGCTACATACTTAAAGTAGTATTTTTATTAAAATAATTTTGCTGTCATTTATTACAGAAAGACATTACAGCATCTGCATCGTTAAAGCAATTCTAGGAGTCTCTTTTCAGTGAGTCCTTCTGGGCTCCTCAAAGAGCTTGGTGTTTCCCTCAGCCCAGGGGCCTGAAGGACACTAGGATTCTAATGCTGAGCTAGGTTCAGCCAGAGCACAACCTGTTTGCTACCAGAACACAGCCAGCAGCCCCACACAGTGGCCAAGAAGCTTGGGGAACCCTGGGAACCACTCAGTCCTGGCCTGGCATCCCGGCTCCCTTTGATGACTACTCATGGCAAGTTACACAACCTTCCAAGACCCGTTTCATCTTTAACATGGTGGTGATAAAAGGACCTGGTAGGATGGCTGCAGGATTAATGATGCCCCATGTCTAAGGTGCCTACACACAGCACCTGGCACACAGGAAGAGTGATAGATGCTAGCCACAGCTATCATTATGGTTAAATCATGCTTTTAGATGTCATTAGCTTTGGGAAACCAAACAGTCAAACCATGAGGGTCTGACCCAGACAGAAAGTTCATTTGAAAACAAAACAGAACAACAAAGCAGCTCTGCTCTTTCACAGGTGTCATGTGTTGGCCAAACAACGAAAGTCACAGCACTCTCAGCCACACACAGTTATCGTAGACCACAGGAAGGAATCGAACTCAAGTTAGGTTTTCCAGACTAATAATTTTAATCAAATTTGCCTTAGCTCATGGTGGCCACAATAGCACCTACAGATTTTTCCCTAGCTATGAATCAAAAATCTGACTAAGAGAGAATATGAAGTTCCTGCCTTTCACACCATGGAAATATTCTCACCTCCACATTATTTACTTTCCCATTTTTTTTTAAACCAGCACTTTCCACTAATGAAGAGACAGTTTCCTTCTTCACTCCGAGTTTCAAAAATGTCCTGACAAACTGAAGGATGATGTCAACCTGAGAACTTTGGGGTGACGTGATTCCTATAAATACTGTCCTGTTAGACCAGGGCTCCGTGACTCAAGTGGCCTAGTTAAATGATTTAAGCTAACCTGTTTGGCCCCTTGGACTCATAAAACCCAAAAGCCCAGGGGTTCAGTTTTGAAAGGTGCCTTATTTAACTTGCTTTTAAATATAGCACACTCAAGTTTTGTGTATTTGATGTGACAGGCACACTGACGTGGGGGCGGGGCTGATGTGTCTGCCTGGCTTAGCGAGTGTGGGGAGGAAGTGTGCCGAAACGAAAAGAGCAAGGTGCAGGTGTGACGATTTGTCTCCTGTTCACAAGAGAGTCCGCAAGAAGGGGAGGAGAGGCCAGGGAGAGTTCTGCTGAAGGGAGAGTAAGGGTCGTGTCTCCTAGGACTGGATTCTTCCCACACTCAGGAGAAGGGTCAATGTCAGAATGCTGTGTGGGGCTGTAGGAACCTAGACATGCTGGGGCGTTAAGGGCCTCTTCACAGACTTTTACTTCGCTGTAAACACTGGCTGCCGTGGTTAGCAGCTTGCTATTTCTCGGGCTTTCAAGGTGAACTCCATCAAAGAACTGATGAACCCATCAGGGAAGGCTGGGAGGCTGACCAGCCCTCTCCTGTCAGCCCTGAAGTTTTAGAGGGGATTTGCCAAGCTCTGTGGTTAAGTGGGAAACTGGGAGTTATCAGCTTTCTGGCCTTGTTGATTGCCAAGGAAGAATGTCAAGAGAATATCAAGAAGGGAGCCAAGGACAGAACCCGGGAAGGTCGGAGAACTTCATTTGTTTGTAAATGTGCAGACTGGAGTTTGACTTGGCCTTCTTCTGTTCTCTTGTGGATGCTTAGGCCCTGGGTTCTATTTTCCAGGGATGGAAGTCTGGACCCATCCAGAACCTCCCACTGGAGTATGTGTTCTCCCAGCATGCTCTCTGCTCCTATTTGATGGCGCTCCCTACTTACAGACTGTTTCCTGGTCTGTGTTTGGAAAACTCCTATTGCTGTGGTCCAGATCTGCAGTGGGTGTCCCAAAGACGCTCATGTGGGTCCCTGGGAAGGAGCGATGACAAAGACAGCTAGCTCATCTGAGTGGAGCAGCTGTGCAGCACAGAGAGCCACCGTCCTTGGATTGACTTAACCCGCCATTCGCTTATTCTGCAGTGCTCGGCAAGTTCCTCAACAGAAGCTGTGCAAAGTTATTTTGAGAATCAAATAACTTAACCTACATTTGCATGGGCGCTGCTCTGGAGCACACAACAGATGCTCTGGCGAGCCTGAATCCTCTTTTCTTCCCTGCTTCCCCTTACCTGATATGTGATAGACCATGCCAGTACACTTGGTAGAATTTATTTGGGGATGGAACCCCAGCTTAAGCAAGACAAACAACAAACAGAAACTCTGGGGCTCATTTTCTTGTGTGATTGCAGAAGCCATGCACAGTTCCATCCAGAGTTCCCACAGTGTGTGCAGATCCCAGTTTTCCTCTTTTCTTTTCTGGGCTCTGCTTTTTCAGTGATTATTTAGTTCCCAGGGTTATTTAGCCAAGGTCCCAGAATTTTATCCAATTAATTTTCATCAGCCTGGCTTAGGTCCCATGCCCATCCCTGAGGCCTGAGAGGGAGTAGTGTTCTGAGAAGCTCTCTCTCTCTCTCTCTCTCTCTCTCTCTCTCTCTCTCTCTCTCTCTGTGTGTGTGTGTGTGTGTGTAATTCCTCTGAGCTGAGGGCGGGAGCACCCTTACCCACTCCATCTGTACCAAGAGAAGTCAAGAGGTGGGTCTCAAGGGAACTCAGGACACTGTGACCAGAAGCAGACGATCTGGTGATCTGGTGATGGGCTGAGAAGACTGAGAAGACCACCAGGTTTCTGGCATTGACTTAACTGCAGTGAAGCAAGGCAGGTATTTTCTGCCTGGTGGGCTTTCTAAGGTCTTAGTGGAGTGGGCAGGCGTCTCTTGGTTTGGGGCTTCCTCATTGTTTTATCAGTGCTATGGATCAGGAGGTACAGTTGGGGGATGGGGAGACCCAGTGAGCTCTATGAAGTGTTGGGGTTATGGTGTTCCTCCCAGTGTCCTGGAAGGAAAGAGAAGGCAGTCAGAGGTCATGAACATGGGGACTGTTGATACGCTCTGGAGTTAGGCAAGGGCCAGTGGTGCCTTCAGCGTCCGGCCTGAGCAACAAGAAGGAAGGGAGTCACTTCCTTCCTTTGGGATTTGGAGTGATGGAAGGGGTCTAAGAGACTGAGCTTGACCTGGGAGAAGAGCGGCCACTTCCTGCCTCAGGCAAGGTTGGGAGGAAACCAGAGAATGCATATCTCCGCCTCTGTTCCCTTCTTCCATGCTCACGCCTGCACCTCCCACTGGCTACCCCGTGGCAGAGTGTGAGCCCAGGTGATGTGGTCCCATGGCAAGGCCAAGGGCAGAGAGTGGAGAGGCGCCCGGGAGGCCTGACTATCCTGTGAGGTTTGCTGTTTTGGAAGAAAAGACACTTGGCTTGTGATCAGCAGTGCTGGGAGTGGGCGTTTAGTCAGCGTCTCTGGCTAAATTCTGATTTATTCTCCTGCTTTTGGAAATGTAATAATCTCTCCATCAAAGCTCTATCTATCTGCCAAAATAATGCATGTCCTTTTGTACAAACGAAAGAATTACAGCCATTATGCAAACACTGAAAGGGGACCACATTTGCATGCAGAGAGGAGGAAAAGAAAAAATCCTATTTGCAATGAAATTAATGATACCAACGTGGCAAAGAGACGTATGGGCACCCATTTAACACTTGGACAGGAACAGAACGAAGTTTCCTTGCCAACCCTGATGAAGTAATGGGGCCAAAAAGAAAATACTCTGAAATAGAGGCCTGGCTGGAATAAACCAGAATTGGGAATTTCTGGCCATTTGAAGACACCCTCGTCCCAACAAAAGATGGAAATAAAGGTTCTTACACAGACTAAGCATGAATATTAATGTTCTAGATCTGGTGCCTGCACCAAGTTCCTCATTAAGATGGGCATCGTCAGAGAGCTGTGAGCAGGCAGGATCTGGGCTGCTGGGGGGCCTGAGGAGGACGCGCTTTGCATCTGAAATGAGAAGGCAGGTAGATGGGAGAGGCTTAGAATATGTTTGAGTTCTGTTACACGGTGATGCATGATCACCAGGAAATAGGAGCCCGATGGAGAAAGAGAATGAATCATTTATTCTGAAGAGGAAAGCTAAAGTGTCCCTGGAGGATATTTCATTCCTAAGAGGCTCCCCTGCATGCCAGTCCTCAGGTTATTGGAACACTCCTCTGTCCGTCTTGATCACCCTGAGCATCTGGGGTCAGGACCGAGTCCACCCTATGTAGTCTCTTCTATCATCAGTGTTCGGCACAGAACAGGCACACTTAGGGCATGCTGGATTGAGGGCCTGGGGAAATGGCTCTGTGGGTAAAGTGTAAGCATGAGGACCTGAGTCTGGATCCTCAGAACGCACATAAAGTGGATAGTTTAGTAGCCCTACAGTGAGGTGGGAGTCTGAGACAAGAGGACTTTGATTGCTCACAGACCAGCTGGGGCCGACATAAGCAGTGGTGATTGCCACAAGACCCTGTTTGAAACAGGGGAGAAGGTGAGGATGGACACAGAGACTGTTCTCTGACCTCCTCAGGCACACCGTGGCATGTATGTGCCTGTAGATGGACACATATGCACACATTATAAATAAAAGCTTAAAACATGTTGAGGAACTAGAGGGATGGCTCAGTGGTTAAGAGCACTGGCTGTTCTTCCAGAGGACTTGGGTTCAGTTCCCTGCATCTACATGGCAGCTCAAAACTGTCAGTAACTCCAGCCACAGGGAATATAACACCCTCTTCAGGCCTCCTGGGCACCAGGCATGCACACGGTGCACAGACATACATGTAGGCAGCACATCTATACATACAAACTATTTTTAAAAATTAAAAAATATCGAATAAGAGATATAATAATCAATGAATCATGGAACTCTAGAGTCTCAAGTAGCTACAGAGATGACCGATTATAATGGTTCTGAGTGATTACATGTACCTAGGATGGGAAGTTGGGCAGGGGTGACTTGGAGAAGGATAAGGACGGTGAGGTCTATTTGGCTATCAATCAATCCATTCACTTCTCCAGTCCCACAGCTTACATGGGTACTAAGATCCAGCCAGAGGGATTTTTGTTTTTGTTTTTGAAGCAGAGTCTAGCTATTATCCCAGGCTGGCCTCAAACTTACAATCCTCCTGCTCCAGCCTCCTCTGGAATTCTGGGATCACAGGTATGCACCATACTTAGCTTGGGAACTTTATATTTTTAGACGTCCCTGAGGCGACATCCCCCTTACCAGCTGGAAACCCTTGCCCAATGCCCACAGCCCATTCACCCTCCAATCCTTCCTGCTCCCATACTCAGCTGAAAACAGCTGCCCTTAATAGTTGTTTAGCAAGTGAAGTTCTAGGACTGCTCAGAAGTCATAGTGATGGTTTGTCTCCCAGGGCCCCACAGCCATGCCATGCAGGATTACTCCAGAGGAAATGGTGATGGACTTTCCTCAACCTCTGCTTTCCAGCTCAGAATCAGGGTAAGGGCTGGCAGATGACCTAGGTCAGGACTTGTTGGAGACAGGATGTCATTAGATGGTGAGACCAGCCTCTGGAACAAGTGTTGGGATTCCCTGGCACTTCCCCCACAAGTATGAAATAGGATACATGCTCACTGTGGTGATTAGAATAAAATTGGCCCCCATAGACTCATATATTTAAATGCTTGGTCAATAGGGAGTGGTCCTATAAGGTGTGTCATTGTTAGGGCAAGTATGGCCTTGTTGGAGGAAGTGTGTCACTGGGGGTGGGCTTTGAGGTTTAAAATGCTCAAGCCAGGCCCAGTGTCTCTTGTTCTCTTCCTGCTGCCTTCAGATCTGGATATAGAACTCTTAGCTACCTCTCCAGCACCATGCCTAGCTGAGTGTTGCCATGCTTCCTGCCATGATGACAATGGACTAAACCCCTGAATGTAAGCCAGCTCCAATTAAATGTTTTCCTTCATAAGAGTTGCCCTGATCGTGGTGTCTCTTCCCAACAATAGAAACCCCAACTAAGACACTCACCTTCCCAGGTTGAGTCAGATTCCATGTGCCTCTGTGGAGGCAAACAGAGCATCTATTCTAGAAGCTTTCCCACTCCTGCTCTCACTAGGATTCCACAGTCTCTACACAGGAACTACCCTCATGATCATAGAATGTACTGGACTAAAAGACTGCCTTTCATCTCCTCTTCATCTGTAAAGCCAATAGTACTTTGAGATTACTATTTTCCAGCTTAAGTAGGGTAGGATATGGAATCATTAGAAGCATAGATACTGTGAGTATACAAACCTAAATGGTATGGAAAACACACACACACACACACACACACACACACACACACACACACACACACAC
>CABHPH010141077.1:5275-18162 GCA_902168325.1 Peromyscus nudipes
TCTAGTTTCTGGTCCTCACGCCTTATATACCTTTCTGCTTTCTACCACCACTCCCTGGGATTAAAGGCTCACTTTCTGGGATTAAAGGTGTGAGTCACCATGCTTGACTGTATCCTTGAACAGATGGATTTCTGCCTCTGGAATGCTAGGATTAAAGATGTGAGTGCCACCATTTTCTGGCCTTTGTATCTAGTGGCTGTTCTGTCTCTGACCCCAGATAAGTTTATTAGGGTGCACAATATTTTGGGGAACACAATACCACCACACTGGTGCTCATCCCACTTCCTTTATCTTACTGATTCCAGGACCCCAGCTTTAAGAATGGTGCTCCCCATAATTATGGTGGGCCTTCCCAACTCTAAACTTGTCTAGAACCTCCTTCACTGACATGCCAAGAGGTTTGATTCCATGGTGAGTCTAAATCTTCTCAAGCTGATGATCAGTATTCACCATTATTACTATCTGTATTAGTTTGCTAGAGCTGTAGTAACAGCCCCAATACTGAGCATTTTAAACAATAGAAAGTTACTGTCTCACTGTTCCAGCAGTTAGACATCTGAAATCAGGGTGTCATCGGAGTTGTAGTCAATTCTAGTCCATCACCTTGGCTGGTAGATGTTGCCACTACCAGTGTAAGTGCTAGTTGATTTTGAGGGACAAATTAATTTGCTTCCAGTCAAGTTATTCCTTTCTTGATAAAAAAAATTGAATAAACAATAAATACAGATGAATATGTTTGAAAATCCAGAAATGCAAAACTTAGGCAAAATGTTTCTATGTCATCAAATGTCTTATATATACGTATTTTGTCTTCCTTTTCTTTTTCATTTAGTGTGTGTGTGTGTGTGTGTGTGTGTGTGTGTGTGTGTGTGTGTGTGTGTAAACTTGTGGTAGTCAGTTTTCTCCTTCTACTTCTCCTGGAATCTGATTCAGGTCATTAGACCGCGTTAGGTCACTAGACGCAAAAGTTTCTCTTCCAATAAGAACGCCCATTATACTAAATTAAATCTTATGCCAATAGCTTCATTTTTAAAAAAAACTTTAAAACTTCTACAAAGCCACTGTCTCCAAGTACAATGGCATTCTGAGTTACTAGAATGATGCTCAAGTATATGAATGTGGGTGGCAAGTGATAGAGTTTAGCCCAAAACAGACACCAAGTGCTTGTAAGCGGGAGCCAGTACTCAGGTGCAAACCTGGCCTTTTGGACTCTAGCCCTGTTCTTCTACAGGTTCTCTTAAATCCAGCCAGTTATCTATATAGGATGTATTATTGCCTCTCTTTAAATGCAAAATTATTTCAGTTATAAAGATTGCTATACCTATGATTTCAAGCATGGATATGATTAGGCAGTTAGGCTCACATGATGAAATCATTCCCAAAGTGGACCTATAAGAGTAAAACAGGAAGTGATTCTTATCAATGTCCAGAGGTCCAAGCAGAAAAAACACTTTTTTTCTACCAAACAAGCTTACAGTTCCTCAGACTGCAGGAGTATTTTCCAAAGGAGACTACCTTAGTCCTACAGGGATTGCTACAGATGTTAAAGATTTAAGCTATGCTTTCTTAGAAGAGCAGGGAGGAGACAAGAGAGAAAGAGGAGCCCATACAACAAAGGGCCAAGCTTTCTGTGGGAAGGTACAGTGGGGATACTGAGCTCAGGGTTCTAGGAGGGAGGCAGACTAACCAGGGTTAGTTGCCATGCACACACAAAAGCTGACTGGATTAGCCAAAAAAGTGGATCAAAGGTTCCTGAAACAGATAGTACACACGTATTATAATAATCAATGCCTTAGGTATAGACTGCTGACCTATATATATCACACACGTAAAATTCTGCCAAACATGGTGGGATTTGAGGGAAATAATGGAGAGACATAGTCAGCACTGATTTTTAAAAACCCACCATCCTAAACAATCACTAAAATATGACAGAAAGCACAGGGAGACAACCACTTCCCCAAATTCCTTCTCTATTAGAAGTACGTTGGCTACATGCCAGAAGATGTGGCTTCAATTTCAGTATTTATTTTTATTATTATTTAACTGTTTTAATTTACTTCATTATTATTTAAATGTGTTTATGAATATTTATTATTTTATTATTATTTAAATGTTTTGGGGTTTTTTATTCCACTTTGTGATGTTCAGGCCTTGCTGTTGGATGAGGGCTAGGTTCTGGTGATGTTGTATTGCTCTTTATTTTGTTGTACGTACTTCTGCCTTGACATCTGCCCATCTCCTCGTGGATTCCCTCTTGGTCCAGTAAGAGCTGACAGATTCGGCGTTTCTGGAAGCCTCTCTTGGTCCAATGAGAGGTGGCGGATTCTGCTTCTCAGAAAGCTACTCTTGGTCTAATCAGGGCTGGCAGATTCCCTGTCTCCTGAGCCTCTCCAATGAAGGCTCTCTGTCCAATGAGAGCTCTCTCTTTCTCTGGGATGGGTGGGAGCGCTCTGGGCTAGATGGGAGCTCTCTGGGCCAGATGGGAGCTCTCTGGTCCAGATGGGAGCTCTGGGCCAGATGGGAGCTGGGGGCTGGTCACTAAGTCTCAGGAAGTGGCAGGGGTCTCGGGCGGGTGGGTGTGGGGGCAGGGAGTGTAGATTGCAGGGTCTGCTGGGGGGTCTTGGAGAAGGGAAACCTTCTTGGGGGAGCGCTGCCCGATGGCCGGCAACGGGTGCCAAGTTGGGCGGGTCTTCCCCAGGAACGACTGGTACCCAGGGATAGGACCTAGGGGCAGGCCTCCCTGGGTACGACCCCAGACACTCACCTCTGGTCCAGATGGGAGCTCTGGGCCAGATCGAGTGTTTTTTTTTTTCTCATATATTATGGCCCAATCTCAATTTCTCCTCCCTCCTCCCCTCCCAGTCCTTCCTCCCAATTCCCCTCTCTTATCATCCACTCCTTCTCTGTTTCCCTTCAGAAAAGGGCAGATCACTCAGGAATATTAACCAAACATGGAATATCAAATTGCAATAGGACTAGGCACCTCCCCTCATATTAAGGCTGGACCAGTCAACACAGTAGGAGGAAAAGGGTCCCAAAAGCAGGCAAGAGAGTTAGAGTCCCACAAAAAAAAGCAAGCTGTACAACCATAACATATTTGCAGAAGGCCTAGGTGAGACACATGCAGGCTCCCTGATTGTCTGTCCAATCTCTGTGAGCCTCTATGAGCCCAGGTTAGTTGATTCTGTGGGTTTTCTTGTGGTTTCCTTGATCCTTCTGACTCCTACAATCCTTCCTTTCCCCTCTTCCATGGGATTCCTAAAACCCTCTCAATGTTTGGCTGTGGGTCTCCACATCTGTTTCCATCAGTTGATAAATGAGGCCTCTCTGATGAGTATGATGCTAGGCTCCCATCTACGAGTACAGCAGAATATCATTAGGAATGATTTCTTGCCTTTTTTTTTTTTTTTTTTTTTTTTTTGCAAGTCATGTTTGGTTCCATCCGGGGTCTCTGGGCTGTCCAGCTACTGGTCCCTGCCCCTCCAGGAAGTGTCAGGAGTAGGCTTCCTTTCATTGCATTGGTCTCAAACTGGGCCAGCCATTGGTTGGCCACTCCCACAATTTCTGTGCCACATTTACCCCAGCACTTCCCGCAGGCGGGACAATGTGTAAGTCAAAGGTTTTGTGGCTGGGGTGATGGTCCAGTACCACCACTAGAAGTCTTGCCTGGTTACAGGAGATAGTCAGTTCCGGTGCCATATCACCCATTCTTAGGAGTTTTAGCTAGGGTCACCCTCATATATTCCTAGGAGTTTTCATTGCCCTAGATTTCTAGCTTGTCTCTTAGATGCCTCCCAATTCCAGTTGTCTCTCCCAGTACTCTCTCCCTCTATCCTCCTGGCCAACTGATCACTCCAGGTCCTGCCCCCACCCACTTCCAGTCCACCCACAATATCTATTCTGTTTCCCCTTCCCAGAGAGAAGGAGATTCATGTGTCCCACCATGAGCTTTCCTTGTTACTTAGCCTCTCTGGGTCCGTGGATTGTAGCATGATTATCCTTTATTTCACAGCTAATATCCATTTATAAGTGAATACATGCCATGTTTCTCTTTCTCAGGTCTGGGTTAGCTCACTCAGGATGATTTTTTCTAGTTCATTCATTTTTTTTTCCTGCAAATTTCATTATGTTATTCTTTAGTGGTAGAATAGCTCCCTGTTGTGTAAATGTATCACATTTTCTTTATCCATTCTTCAGTCAAGGAGCATCTAGGTTGTTTCTAGTTTCTTGCTATTATGAATGAAGCTGCTATGAACACATTTGAGCAAGTGTCCTTGTGGCAGAATGAAGCATCCTTTGGGTAAATGCCCAGGAATGGTATAGTTGGGTATCGCAGTAGATCGATTCCCAGTTTCCTGAGAAACTACAGTATTTGATTTCCAAAGTAGCTGTACAAATTTGCAGTCCCACCAGCAGTGAAGGAGTGTTCCCCTTGCTCCACATCCTCACTAGCATGACTGTCACTTTTGTTTTTGATCTTAGCCATTCTGACCAATATAAGATGGAATCTCAAAGTCGTTTTGATTTCCATTTCCCTGGTGGCTAAGGATGTTGAACATTTCTTTATCCATAAGTGTTTCTTATCCATTTGAGATTCTTCCGCTGAGAAATCTCTGTTCAGAGCTGTACCACATTTTTAATTGGATTATTTGGTTTGTTGATGTCTAGTTTCTTGGAATGTATATATATATATGAAATCAGCCCTTTGTGCCTGTGCTATTGGTGTTCATTCAGGAAGCTGTCTCCTGTGTCAGTGCATTCAAGATTATTCCCCACTTTCTCTTCTGTCTAGTTCAGTGTAACTGGATTTATGTTGAGGTCTTTGATCCACCTGGACTTGAGTTTTTTTGCAGGATGATAGATACAGATCTATTTGCATTCTTCTACATGCTGACATCCAGTTAGATCAGCACTATTTGTTGAATATGCTTTATTTTTTCCACCGTAAAATTCTGGTTTCTTTATCAAAATTAGATGTCCATAAGTGTGTGGATTTATGTCTGGGTTTTCAATTTGATTCCATTGATCAACCTGTCTTTTTATGCCAATACTATGTGGTTTTTATTACTATACCTTGGTTGTACAGCTTGAAATTAGGGATGGCAATACCTCCAGAGGTTCTTTTATTGTAAAGGATTGTTTTACATATCCTGGGTTTTTTTGTTTTTCTTTATGGAGTTTAATATTGTTCTTTCAAAGTCAGTAAAGAACTGCATTGGAATTTTGATGGGGATTGAGTTGAAACTGTAGATTACTTATGATAAGACTGTCATTTTTACTATGTTAATCCTACCATTCCATGAGCATGGGAGATCTTTCCATCTTCTGATATTTTCTTCAGTTTCTTTCTTCAAAGACATTAAGTTCTTGTCATACAGGTCTTTTACTTGCTTGGTTAAAATTACCCTCAAGATATTATATATCATTTGTGGCTGTTCTGAAGGGTATTTCCTGGATTTCTTTCTCTGCCCATTTATCATTTGTATATAGGAGGACTGCTGATATTTTTTATTTGATCTCGTATCTATAATGTTCACTGAAGGTGTTTACCAGTTAGAAGTTCCCTGGTAGAATTTTCGGGGTACTTGTGCATACTATCATATATCTGCAAATAGTGAAAGTTTGATTTCTTCCTTTCTAACTTGTATCCCCTTGATCTCCTTTTGTTGTCTTATTGTTCTAGCTAGAACTTCAAGTACTCTATTGAACAGATATAGAGAGAGTGGGCAGTGTAAGTTTTGCAACTCTGGGGAAAGGTATCCTGACTACTTGGGAAGTCAGACAACACCTTGAGCTGCTAAGACAATGCTGATGGCTGGAGCTGCAATGAGACAGCTCAGCCCTGGAGGGCAAGGTATCCCAGATACCTTGAGCTGCTTAGGACAGCTCTGATGACTGGAGCTGTGATGAGGAAGCTTAGCCCTGGAAAGGAAGGTATTCTGACTGCTCGGGAGAGTCAGGCCTGGGGCTGCTAGGACAGCTCAGCAGGGAAGGGTATTCTAACTGTTCAGGAGTCAGGCTATATTCAGGATGGTCTCCATGACAGTTATAGCAATCCTGCTCCTCTCCTGGAGAGCCACTACAGCTGACCTTTGCTCAGCCCCCACTTAAGGGCGCTTCCTAGCAGAGCTCTGCTTCTTCTCCAGCCTAAGATGTTGCTTCTTTTGTTTTACTCTGCAAAAGGAGAAACCCCTGCAGAAATGCAGCAACCTCCTCCTGCTCTGGAGAAAAGTGTTACTTTTTCAGCTCCCCCTTGCTCTGTCCACTAAGAGACATCTTAGCAAGGGTCTTCTGTTTAGCTTCCCCTTGCTCTGTGCACCAAGGGACATCTCATCAAGGTTCTTCTCTGTGCCAGTGAATGAAGACCTTAACACCCAAAACTCTTTTGAGAAAGAGATTTATTTGGGAAGGGGGTCCAGGAGAGTAGCTGCCTCTACCATGGTGGAGAGAACAGTCCACAACTGATCAGGCAGAGTGGTTTATATAGGGTGTCTTGGGGCAGAGTCAACCAGAGATTGGTTAGTTTTTTTCTGTCCAGGGATTGGTCAGTTTAGTGGGCTAGGGGCAGAGATGTCCCTGATTTCAGGATGTGTTTCTTTCACTGGCCTTTCTTGGCTTTTTGATACTAACTCTAAGGCCAGGGCATATTTCTTTCACTGACTCTGATTCTAAGGACCAAGAGTGTTTCTTTGGTACTGGTTTTAGAGTCAAGGCATATGTCCTTGGTTCTGGGTTTGGGGATAAAGTGTACATTTCTCTGGCTCAGGTCCCAAACCCAGGCTGTGTTTCTTTCCCTGGTTCTGGGCTCCAGGGCCAGGGTACTACTTTCCTGCTCTGTGATTGGTTGGTTTCACAGGTCAGTTGGCCGTGGGCAGAGATGGCTCTGATCTCACTGGTAGGTATACTTATCTGTGGCTATAAAGACAAGACCCAGCTGTAGTACTCCTTGACATATGCCTGAAGGACTTGACATCCTACCCCACTGATACTTACTCAGCCATGCTCCTTGCCAACTCATTCACAATAGCAAGGAAAGAGAACAACCTAACTGTCCTTCTACAGATGAATGAAAGATAAATGGAGTACATATATACAATGGAATACTATTCAGTGGTAAAGGAAAGTGAAATCATGAAATTTGCAAGTAAAAAAAAAACACCTAGAGAGGATTATATTGAGTAGGGGAACCCAGATCCAGAAAGACAAATGCCACATGTTGTCGCTGATCTGTAGCTCCTAATTCCAAATCCTCAGATGTCAGTCATACAATATGCAGTAACCATAGAAACCTGTAAAGTATAAAGGGACCATAGGTATGGGTGGTGGAGTTTAGAGAGAATAGAAGGATATAGGTGATACGAAGTGGGAAGGGGCTCCAACTAGGGAGAAGGGAGGGAGGTCAAGAGACAAGGGACAAGTAGTACGTAGGGTTTTTTTTATAATGCCTTAGGCGTCATTTATATTTAAGTTATATATAACACATATAAGCACCCCACATACAGATTATATATATATATATATATATATATATATATATATCTTAAAGGAAAGTAAGCCATGTGGGCTAACTAAAACCAAAATACCAGACACAAAAAACCTCATATCTTTTTGACAGTTTTGCCAAAGTAGTCCAAATGACTCCTAAAACAATATAGATCATTGGTGCAGCCCTGGTTGTCTCTCAGAAGCTGAAGGTAAGCTCCTACTGAAGATACCATTCTCTCAAAACACACAACCCAGATGACTTAAGCTGCTTCTGACCTGAAAGCCTCTTTCCTGCCATCTAGCTCCCATTGTTCTAGAAAATGCCATGGAAGCATCCAAGGGAGGAAAACAATTAAATAGTCCTCCCTGGCTGTACCACCTACGAACTGTGCCAATTATGAGCATGGCAAGATATGCATAAAGGTGTGAGAAGTGACTTTTATATAATTGCATAGACTGAGCATATGGATGTTTTTCTTTCAGTGTTCCACCTAAACACTGCAATGCAAAATTAATTTCCAGGACATTCAACTGTGCTAGATATTGATAAGGTGAGGTAGAGGTCCTGTACCCAGGATGGTGTTCATGAGTTTTATGCAATTTTAAATGAAGAAATCCAAAATTCACAGGTGTGGGGGTTACAGGCATACACCAAGATAACTCAATAGTTTCTTTTTGTTGTATGCAGATTATAGTTAAAGTGAAAAATCACAGATGGTGGGAATTCACAACCATATTCAGAATGGACTGTGTATTCTGGTCTCTTCCCTTACACATCCTTCCTCCTTGCCTCACTCTGTTCTATCCATGAGGTATTCTTAGATGCTTGACCACACTCATTCTTGATATGGGGACCGTAAATGGTCATATTATTTCAGGGGGATATCCCCCCTCCCAGATGTCTCCGTGTTGGCTTTTTACCATTTAACTGTAAATTTAAAGTTGCTTCCTCAGAACGGCTCACCAGAGACCCTTATATGAATCTTTCTTTTGTCTACCTACTATCATGTCACTTGATTTGATTTTCTTTAATATAAAAACTGAAATTTTAGCTTATTTTCATTTGTTCATGGTCTATTTCTGCCAACTAAATGTAAGTGCAATTGGAAGGGAAATACTACTTAGTCATAACCATTACTCTAGCACCCAGAGAAGTGCCCAGCAAATATTTTTTTGCAGTTACTATGTGATTGTTCCCAGCAGGATATCTAACAAAATGTGCATGCCTACTCACCGAGACAGCATTTGCACGTCTAGGAATTTGTAAGGAAACAATCTGGAAAAGTCTACAAGGTGTAGGATATAATGATATTGGTTATAATATTGTTTATAAAGAGGGAAAGGTCAGCAAATTCAATATACACTGATATGGAATTATATAAACACAATAGAGCTGGCACACAGTGGAGTACTATATAACCTTCACAAGGAATGGGACACATGATTCCCAAACCTTGTGTCCTCATCTGCATTATCTTTTAATCATGGTTGTTTCTTCCCACCTGTCCATCTATCTGTCTGGAAATTTATGTACTAGATGTTAGCAGTACTTTTGGGCTGAGAATGGGTATTCCAAAATGTATGTCACTGGATTTGGAAGGTATGTAGGACAAGCAAGATGAAAAAAAGAATCTAGAAATTTCCAAATACCCACAGCATCCACTTTAAATATAATCATACTCATTTGCCTTGGATATCAAGGAAACATACCCTAGTCATCACAGAGTGTGAACTTAGTCATTGTTGGGAGATCATTTGTAAATTACGCAGTTTGAGATAAGGGTGCTCTTTATAGCAATTATTCTATATTTATTTGAAAATAGGATGGACCCATCATGACACATTTAAAAATAAATCACTTTATCAATAAGCACTTTGAATCAGTGGTGAAGGAATTGTCAAAACTTTACAGTGGAGATTTCCAAATTTAAAATGATCTTATTTTCTCTGAAGATGCCACAAAGAACACTTAGGAGTTAAATGAGTTTAGTGTTCTTCCAGTTAAACAACACAAGTTCAAAGTGGAGTCCTGGCTCTGCTGTGGCCTTTAGAAAATCTCTCAACTTCCCCCTTCACTCCAATTCTCATTCTTATTTAATTGTGCTGGACTGATGTTAAATAATGTGGGTTTGGCTAGCATAAGGGCTATTCCAGTCGCTTCTTGATATCCACAGGGGATCAATGCTATAACCCACTGCACCATGGATTCCAAAATCTTCAGATGTTCAGATCCTCTATATAAAGGGCACATCATTTCCATATAACCTGTACCCTTTCTGCTATGTACTTTAAATACTTCTATTAGGTGTAATACAGTAGAAATGCCATGCAAATACCTGTTAAAATATTTTATTTAGGGAATAGCAGATAGATAGTCTAGATATGCTGAGTTCATATGCAGTTTTTCTGATGATTTTTCAGCTCAAAGTTAGTTGAATCCATGGAAGACTTGGGTATAGAGATCTGACTATCCCTGTTAATATCTATGACCATGATTGAAATAAACTTTTTCACCTTATAAAGTGTTTCCTTGTAGGCATTCCATACAAGTTCTTTTCTTTTTTGATACATAATTTTTTTTAAATTTGAGGGGATTATCTTCTATATTTCCTTTAAATTATTTCTATTTGCTTGGTTTTTAACCATGTCCTTAAAATTCCACTAAATCACCTAATTATAAAAGTAATATAGATGAATGCAGTCTTGGAAATACACAAAAAGATGAAGTTGTGTTTCTGAAACCACTAAAAGTATGCTATTGGAAGTAGAAACAAACATTCTAATTAAGATTAACTAAAACAAGGAGAAGGGAAAGATTTTTTTTTCCTCAAGTCCCTGCCATTGGCTTTTTGAGACTCCCCAATGAAGTGTTGGTAATTTTTACAATATCACACTGTTGGTTATTATCTGATAATAAAAACTTTCCTAAGGATGAGGAGATAAAATACTTGCCACACAAGCATGAGGAACTGGGCTCTGACCCTCAGCACCCCTGGAAATAACAACCACAGGGGCATGAGTGTTTAACCACTACGCTGGGGAGGGAATTGAGCAGGTGGGTCCTAGATGCCTACTGACCAGTCATCCTAACAAAATCCATGAGCTCCAGCTTCATTGAGAAAACAAGTCTCACAAAATAAGAAGAATTAAGAAAGACATCTGATATTGATCTCTGGCCTACACACACACACACACACACACACACACAGACCTACTGAAAAAAAGTGGATCATCACTCTCATTTTTCCTTGCTGTTTGGAAAACCAGGCTAGTATTTCCTAATGCCTGTGCTTCTCGGGTGATCACCATTTGCCGATTACTCTTGGTGTGTTTTTTAATAACCAAGTAAGCAAGTCATATTCCTCTGCTCCCCTTTTCTTTCAGACGTTCTTGAGAACTTTGTAGAACTACTGTTCATTCAGTGTTTCTGCCCCACCCCCCCTCCTCCAATTCCCTGAATCCCTCTTCTCTCTCCCAAACCCATGATTTCTTTTCCTTTGATTCCTATTGCATGTGTGTGTGTGTGTGTGTGTGTGTGTGTGTGTGTGTGTGTGTGTGTGTACAACCTACTGAGTACACTGGAGTTGTTCATATGTACACATGCTCACAGTTGACCATTGGGATTGGACAACCTACGTGAGTGCTCCTCTCTGGGAGAAACTGATCCTCCCTCACGTGGTAGCCATTGACAAACTGTAGCTCTTCATCTAGGGATGGCACCTTGTGGATTTGCCCTGTCCACGTAGGCACATCAGCTGCTGGTGTTGTCACGCCAGTCTAGTTCAGGCAACCTTTAGAAATACTTAAGTCCCTGTTTCACCCTTTCAAAATTATTTTCATGCTGACAAGACAGAAAACCCTTAGAGTAGGGCAAAGATTTCCTTTGTGCAGACTTCTGATCCTTCCATTCTCATGGTACATGGACTGCTGTTTAGCTTGTCTGCTGTCTCCAGGGTTAACTCTTTCTCCTCCTTGTTCTCTATACCTGGGCCAACTCATTCCCATCAGCGTGCACCACTGATTTGTGCAGAAGCCACTGGACTCCAGTCCATGTGTGGCTCACTGTGTAAACCTCCCCATTCAGTAATTCACTATAATTAAACAAATATTGGTGGAGCACATATTAGTTTTCCTCTCCCACCTTTCAGTATAGCTGTTTATTTTGCTATCCCTTCCTTAATTTACTTGAAGCTGGACTTGTATGTATGCTTCTATCTTGATAATAACTTCTGTTCTATCCTTGAAATATGTCTCTGTGCATTTGTGCCTATTTTCTCTTGTACTTGTCTTTATTAATGAAATGACTTTAAATGTTCAGTCCTGTCCCTTTCCCTTTGATGCCCTATAGATTTCTGAGTTTAAGCAATCTTGTCTCTAGCCTTCCATTAGATTTCCAGATCCCACCTCTTCCTTGGTTTCTTGTGAGTACCATGACCCAGTTCATATACACGCACCTTTAGTCTCAATCTTCATCATTTCCTGCCACAGCAGACATTATGTTAAGTAGAGAGAGAAGATGGAAATGCAGATTCACTAGAGAAACATGAATACTATGCTTACAGCATTTGCAGTCCGCCTTCCCCACCAGCTCCTCCAATGTACCACCCCCACCCTCCAAAAACATGGCCTTCTATAATCGTTACTGTTATATGCACTTGTATACTTGTGTATATATTTATGTGCACACACACACACACACACACAACCTAGTGAGCCTTTTAGGGTTGCTTCTATGTGTGTGTATTTAGGGCTGACCACTTGGGCCTGGATAATCTACCAAGGAAGCTTGTTTCCAAAGAAAACTAATTCTCTCTCTCAGCAGCCATCGTTTACCTATTGCTATTCATCCTTGGGTAGGGCCTTGTGAAACTGGCCCTGTCCATAATGGCATGTCAACTGGTGTTGTCATTATGCATGCCTTATTTAGGCAATCTTGTTGATATTTCATGGGTACAGAGTCCCTGTCATGTCTATAAAATGCTATCTCTCGTCAGGTGCCCTGATCCTCCGGCTCTCAATAATGGTTCTATCCCCTCTTCCACAGTTTTCCCTGAGATTTGGGGTTAGGGGCTACTCATTTGTTACAAATAGTCCTTTACCTTAGAATGAATGCCAGCAGTGCAGAGACTTCAAGATTACTGTGCACCGGCCAAAGCACAGTCCAATTATCCTTACATTGACAATGCCCCTATAGTACTCACCAAACCTTTTGATCATGTTACTTCTCTCTGTGCAGGAGAGAACTGGGTGAAATGCACAGGAATATCTGATCTGAGTCAGTGGTTTCCCCAGAACCCCTGTAAAATACCCTGGTAAAACACCCTATAGCAGTTTGCCATTGCAGTTGTTAAAGTTCTAGAAAGACTCAGATCAATGGTGTCAATTCCCCACCGTCTATG
>CABHPH010141078.1:12363-24853 GCA_902168325.1 Peromyscus nudipes
CCTAAGCTCTAGTGACAAGAAAGGGCATAAAATTGGGCTTTACAGCTCAACCAGTCAAATATGCTCTATCATAGAGTCGCAGTGTTTGAGAAAGAAACAAAGCCTTACACATCCAGCAGTTCAGTGCCCCACATTTTTACAGGAGAGCTGCAGAGTAAGGGATCTGTTCTGATGCCCCATGGGACCTCACTCGGCATCTCTGTCTTGCGCATACACTGCCCTCCTCACCGTAGCATGCATGGGTAGCCGCACTGACAGCAACTGACAGAAAACACATAAACTTGTGGATTGCTTTCTTGCTGGGTGCTGGGCCAGGAGATTTTTTTGGGCGTCACCTAACAAATCTGTGCTTAACTTAATAAAGAGACTGAGGCACAGACATCTCATCCATTTACCCACTACTCACAGTAGTCTAACCTGGTCTAACATAAACCAAACGGGTCTTCACAATCCTCATGCAAACCTCAGGAGTCTGAGAGTCCAGATCTTCTAATAAGACATGGTTGACTTTCTCTGTGTTCTTGTTCGTAGAAACGTAGACTCAGAGGCAGCTCCCGGCACAACCTCAGACAAATGCATGGCTCAGGCACACCCTTGCACTGCCCTGCCTTGATAACTTCTAATGCAAGTGGGATGCTGAAAACCCTGCATCCAAACTGCTGAGAAACAGCCCAGCCATCATGTGCACTTAGTCTTTGGGCCACTAGATGTCAGTATAACTGCTCTGTGGGGCCCCGCCAACTTTGAAGACTTGCATTTCTACAGAGGAAGGGAGAAGGAAGGGTCTTCTGGTTCCCCGAAGAAGTGGTAGTGGTGGTGGTGGTGTGTGTGTGTCGGGGGTGGTTAGGAAGTTAAAGAGATGGAAATGACAAGGAAGTAGAAATGACTCCAACCTGTGGAAGTGAAGTACTTCCAGCCTTTTCTTCCCTTTTTTGAAATATGAAGCCCGC
Organism: Peromyscus nudipes; assembly: GCA_902168325.1. NCBI lineage: Eukaryota > Metazoa > Chordata > Mammalia > Rodentia > Cricetidae > Peromyscus > Peromyscus nudipes. Next base: position 13,314 of record CABHPH010141078.1, read on the forward strand.
TTTCTCACAGTGTTCCTGGAACTTGCTATAATAATTCCTTGGATACCAATGATTGCCTTGCGTGGAAGGTTTTAAAGATGGGGGTGTGTTGGAAAGAACGCCTTCACCTGTTGTTTGTTGCTAGTTTCTTGGGACATTAGACTCTCTGAAGTGTGTGTCTGATCTTGTATGTGTATGTGTTGATCTGTGAGTCTCCTAAGCTCCCCTTCCAGCAGGAAGAGAAAGGCTGTATCTATCCATGGCTTTGCTTGCAGGACGGCAGACTCTTACTTTTCTGCATGAGCAAACCTGTACCTGGTGCCAATATATTTCATACAACAAGTACCAATAATTTAATGTTTGATATTAGTACTCAATATGTAGCTTTATCCCCACAACAAACCCATGTGGCCAGTACGATCATCACATCCATTTGTTAAAGAAGAAAACTTACAGACATTATATGGCTCTTTCAGAGTTACACAGCAGATAGGAGGCAGAGTCTAAGGTCCATTCTCTTTTAATGACTCCAATATAAATCTAGTAAAAGGGGAGGGGGGGTGGGAAGCCTTATGCATTCTTCAAAAGCAGCAGCCACACACGCAAGAGAACACACAACCCAAATCTGTAGTCCCTGGCCATTCTCAACGTCTTCCTTGGCTGACTCTTAGCTGTTAGTCATTGTCTGTCCAGTTTGCCAGGGCCTCCTTGGAGAATGAGGGTCATTGGCTTTGGCCTCTTTCCTCCGTCAGTGTGTGGGAATCTCACAGAAACCCCATGCCCTGCCATATCTTAAAGGTTGAAGGAAACTGAACGTAGTTCCCCCCACCCCCATGAGCAGGACAAAGCCACATTTTGGTTCAGAGCTAGAATGAGGCAAGTCATTGGTGCCCAGCTCTCGAGACAATAGGGTCACGCCTCTGTTGCAAGACTAGAGGTTTGCAAGACACAAGGGGTCTGCCCAGTCACAGCTAGGGATAGATAGACATGGTCCCAGCTACGGTCCCGGCTACATTTTTTTTTTTAATCTGCTTTTCGCCCTTCTGGCTAAGATAACGCTGAGATGTAGCATCTGAAGTCCATCTCCTCTGCTATTTTCCAACAGAACATGCCTTTCTTTCGCCTATTCAGCCAGCACAATCTATCCTGCCAGAATTTGGAGGTGGCATCATTCCCTGCTGTAAAAATCTGCACACTGATGGGAAACGAGAGCCCTGGGCATACTTGTTACCTGGTGGCTGCAGAAGAAGGTAGGAAGGTGGATAGGCTCATTTAGTGGGTTTTCCTGGGGGGCGTGGCTCGGATCCCCTTGCTTTTATCTGCTGTGTCTGTCCTGCATGCAAACTCCAAGAACAGCGGCATATTCTGATGCCTGGTGGGGCTGTGTGCAGGGGAATGGTTGAATGAGCTGCCCCTTCCTCCCTGTGCCAGGCTGACACACACAGAGAAGTTCAATGATGTCCTCAGGATATTGAGCAAGAAGGGAGAAAAGATGGGAACTGAAAAGTGTCTATTCAGCCCATGTACTTCTGCTGACATTCTCACCAAGCATGTGATATTCAAAAGAGTGAAACCAAAGTTCTGTCAGCCACCACTGTAGATGAGGGCAAGGACTTACAAGGATTTTGCTTCCAAGATCTGCCTGTAAGCCTGGACCTGTCACCTTGTGGTAGAGGCCAAGTTGTACTCTAGATTGGGAAATTCTCCCCCCACCCCCTGCAACCAATGTGTGAACTACTTGGGGCCTAATTCTGGCTGTGGTCTAGAGACGGAATGGGGTGCATGTAGGTGCCATGTGTGCTGGAGAACCCCATGGACTCACTTCTGATGTTCTTGTGAGACTTCAAACTCAGGAGAAAACAAGGCACTAGATGATAATCTGTGTTAAGAAACTACCATTATGATTTTAGCAACTTTCACTTAATTTCTTCCTTTATTTGTAATATTAAAGTCAAGTACTATCCCGAGCCCAGCAAAGTGAATAAGACAAGCTATCTTAGAGGTCATGCTAGAGATGCTCACTGTACTCCCAGTAAGAACTGTCCTTTGTAAGTTAGTGAACTACAGCCCATTTGCCCTCTCCAGCCAGTAATCTATTTCAGACAGCTCTCAAAACAAGAAATTCTTATATTTTGAAAAGGACTGTAAAATGGGCAAACAAAAAAGTTAGCATGAAAGTTATCCCTTCCTTCTGTGTTCCCCATCAGTTGTCAAACAGGATCCTCTTCTTGTTCTTTCTAAGGAAACCGAGAGCTACATTCATGGGACTGATGTCCTATGAATAGGGTCCCTTTGGGGATCTTTACCCTCACAGAGCATCCCTCCAGTGTGGTGTTTTGACATCTCCTGGGATGTAGCAGTCTGAGAATAATTTTTGTTTGCATGGTCGATATGGCAAAGGGAAAATGTCTCCACAGTAAGTTTTTCAGGATAACATGTAGCCCTAGCTTTTCTTCCTCCATCAGGAAAGAAGACACAGCAGGAAGAATATGTTTTTTGTTACCTATTGTCCTTCTTGAGATAGTGATATCTGAAAGTAGAGTTGGAAAGGATTACGTGCATTAGGTCTTATAAAGGAACTGATGGTCTGGAAAGCCCTCAGTGGGTCAAGCATTTGTCATACGGTTATGAGAAGTTGAGCTGAAATCCTCTGAACTCAGATAAAGCTGGGTGTAGCAGCACATATCTGCAATCCTAACACTCCTATGGCAAGATTAGGAAGCTCGTAGTCCTGAAAGCCTGGTGTATACAGTGGTGAATGGAAAAGAGACTACATCTCAAACAAGATGAAAGGCGACATCCAACACCAGAGGTGTCTGCAGACATGCCAGCGAATGTGCTCACCTGTGCTTATACACACAAACATACATACATGCCCAACACACGTCATATACAAAATAATTTTAAAAAGAAACTGACATACTATATAAGGTTTTCGTTGTTTTTGTGGCTACTTCCCGGTGAAAGTTTGGATAAATCACAGGGAAATCTGAGCAATTAAATAAAAATAAAACCACTCAATGTTTTCTCAAACCCAGCGTTAGACCTCCCATCTGCCACACAATCCAAGGTGACTCCTCAGCACTTCTGGACATTTTGTTAAATGTTCAGGGCTCCCACGGGAGTGATTTTAAGCACATGATGATGATCTCTATCTCTGTGGGTAGGAGCCCTGAGCCATTATTCCCTCATCCTGTGCTGCTTGTATTGCACAGAGGAGCTAGTGAGTTGGGGGGGTGTGGAGCGGAAGTGAGAGAACCATTTTACTCCTAGAATGATCACTCCCAGCATCAAATGCCTGCCTCGGATATCGGTCTTCCTTCTTTATAACCCAGCTAAATTCTTCTACCTTTCCAACTCAGACCCATCCCATCTGGCCAGGAAAAATGATTACCGTTCACACCTGTTGCCTGTCAATATGCTTGCTTCTCTGTTTCCACATCAGAAGTAGAACTTATGATTGCTGTTTCATCTTAGCAATGATAACATTTCCACTCAATTAAAAAAAAAGTAATAGTTAATATTCTGTGTCTTACAATAGTAACCAAGGTGGACACCAACGGCCGAGGCTGTCGTATTTCAAGTGTGGTGATCTGGTGCTAGTGACCATATTTGTTCTACTGTGCATTTAAAGCCTCCTCTGCTGATGTGTTTGAGAACGAAAATCATCTGGCCCAGATTCAATGGTTTCCTTTGGGACAGGGATCTGAGTGCAGTTTGATAGCCTCAGGCTCCCCTCTACTTGCCCAGCAGAGAAGTGGGTCTGGCAGCAGAGCCACAGCCTTCCACCGCCAAGATTAGCAGGAAGCAGGTGACGTTCCAATGAATCTATGTCTCAGTGAAAGCTCACGACATCTGTGTGCTGGTCAAGTGTGCTCAGATCACAGTTCATCCAAGAAACGAACATCCCCCCCACCCCCCCACCCCCCGTGCTGACTCTGTGCTGTGTTAGGCTGCAAGACGCCCAGAGGCAGAGAATGACTCGTGTAGAAGTGGAGAGCAGACATGGGTTCTGCTGACTTTTGTGGCCACTTCCTCTTCCTTACCTCAAAACTTCTACACAAAGAGAAACATCACAACTCACACCGTGCAGGATTGGCTCCTATGTAATGTGTGAAAAAAAAAAAAAAAACAAAACGAAAAACCAGTGGCTCTTCTCTACCATCTTCCGCCTTTTCTTCTGACCTCAACATTATTCTTCTAATCCGTCCTTTCTTTTTGCTTCTCCGAAAAGCTGGGAAACTCTCTGGGCAGCTTTGGAGTTTAAAGCTTTGAAAGATCCTAGATATACAATTGCATTGGAGACCAAGACCTAAAACTTAGAGGTCTGGGGGTGGACAGATGGCTCAGCGGTTAAGAGCACTGGTTGCTCTTCCTGAGGACCTGGGTTCAGTTCCAGCACCCACATTGTGGCTCACAATCTGCCTGCTGTCATTCCAATTCCAGAGGATCTTAGTGCCCTCTTCTGGCTTCCACGTGTATTGCATACAGTGTCCTAACACATGCAGGTGAAACTCATATATAAAACAAACACAAATCTTTAAAGAAAAAAAAAAAAACAACCCAACATGGACAGAAGAAAGCTCGTGAGTCCTCACCCTACACAAAGAATGACAGGCAACTATGGAATGCTGAGAGCAGGAGATATAGTCTTTCCCAGGGAAAACAGAAATTGATTATCCAGTATCAAGTGGTCAACCCTGAAATATATACATATAAGTCTCATTATACAGACTGAGCAGGTTGTATTTATGTATTTAGAAATATACACAAACAGCAACAATGAAAAAAAAAGCTATGAATTTGAAAGAGAACAGGCGAGGGATACATGGGAGGATCAATATCTGATTTATGATCCCCCGCCCCCATGAACTGTTTCATTTGTTTTATCTAGAGTTCATCTTTTCACAACAAAACATGTACTAATTAATAATGATAGTAGTTGATTCGAAGTACAGGGAAATAAAAAAAAAAGATAAAATGTTTAAAATAGGACATTCAAGAATCGTAACTATTTTTCTTTACTCTTGATAAATTGTTTTGACCAGATTTTTTTTCTTTCTTTTAAAGTGGGGAGAGGAAATCCTGAAGGTCAGCAGAGGACACAGGGATGACATTCAACAAAACCACAGTTCTCCCTTCCCTTTCTGCTGGCTCCACCCTTGCCGTTCAGTTAGCAAGTTCCCTTACAAGCCAGTGTGAGCCCAGAGGCCCTGTCTGGTTTGCCCCTCCCTGCCCCCACGGCTCATGGGTTCTGTGTTAGCCCCTTTTCCTCTCTGGGTCCCCCTTTCCCTGCTGAGGCTTTTATTCCTGTTTTCCTCATCAGGTGACCGACCGTGTTTAGGTAAGTTTTCATCTCAGTGACCCAACAGTCACTGTCCCCAGGAGACACATGAGATAGGCCTGAGCTGGCCATCTGCTTCAGACTCCTTTCTCTGACTCACATTCTCACCTCCTGTCAGCTCGTCCCAGCCCCTCAGCCTCCCTAGTATCTTTGGAATTTATCCCTCCCCTCCCCCACCGAGCACTGCCTCTCTTACTTCCTGCCTGTGACAATGTCATGACTTCTTACAGAACTGCGCTTCTTCAACTGGGATCCTTTCCCCGTAAGGACGGCCCTCCTGATCTCCTGTGATAAATCAATCGTGTTTGCTTAAAGCATTCCATGGGCATTCCAACCCTCAGGATAGAAGTAATCCAACTCCCTTTTTCTCTTTTTATTGAGCCTATGGCCTTGCTCATGCTAGGCAAGCACTCTACCGCTGAACTGTATTCCAAGCCTTCAAAGACAAGTGAGGTTTTTTCTTTCACTAACTTGGAACACATCTATAGTCACACATGACAGCCCTCTTCCCTTACATCCATGGCTGCCTCACTCTTGTCTTCACATGGGTTGCCTGACATCTCTCTGTATTTAAACTCAACTCACATTTCCCCCTCATACTCAAGCCTCCTTTCCCCGAGTTAGAGAACTTGCTACATTCCATGGTAGCATCTTTATGTCTTGGTTTCACTAGACATTATCAGGAGTGCAGTGTGGTTCTTAATTTGTGTCTTTAGACTAGTAGTCCTTGGCCTTTATAAGTTATTGGTCAGAAAGGCCCCAGAACAATACAGGTCATTACCATTGCTCTTGGCTGCTCACCGCAACTAGCTGGTAAGATCCTATTGCTGAATACACCATACACTTTGGTTGCAGGACCCTGAGAAATAAGAATTCAACAGACCAGGAAACTCTCCCTGTTAGTTAACTTTCACAGTGCTGAAAGGGGCTTGCTAGGCAGGCTGCTGAGAGAGAAAAGATATCAGTGATCTCACGTACTGCTGGCCCCTGCATGCTATAATACCAACCCTCCTGGCAAGACATGCTCACTGGTGTAATAGTAGTAAGACTGTCTATAGGGGTAACCAACCACTCCCTTGATAGGATTTGAGGCCTACTCTTCTGAAGGGATTTATGACTGGTATTATAAACATGGTAAAAAACAAAAACAAAACAAAACAAAACAAAACAAAACAAAACAAAAAACCCATGACTAATGAAGTAATACACCCTAGTGGAGAATCAGTTGACGTGTTTTTTGTAAATGGTCATGTTGTCCTACTGCCGTCTAAATATTTATGTTATATTCATAGATATGTGCTACTCCCAGTCTTGGCCAGAGAATGGTCTAATTGCAGTGGGTAGTGGTTAATGCTGAGATGTCTTACTGTTCAAAGTGCTGAGAATAAGCTCCACCACAGAAGGAACATCTGTATGAACCCTCCTCCCAGGCTCAGGGACCATCATGGGAAAGGGGATGGAAAAGAACATAAGAACCAGAGAATGGAAGAGCACCGTGGCAATGCTGTCCTCCAGATGTGAAATGGCTGTTGCTCACGTGAACTCGCAGTAGCTGTGGGTACCTACACAGGACCTGCATGGTGTCGAGCCAGTGAAAATCCCAGCAGGTAGAAGGAGGCACTCATGAAGCCGAAGGCTCCAGGTGAGAAGCCACTGGCCGCTGATGGCTGCTGCAAGAGGGAGTGTGGCCACTGGTCAGTTCCCCACGCTCCAGTGGATGACAGGCCACCCAGATGCTATGGGCAGCACTAATTGGACTCCCGGTAAAATGAATACATTAGTGAATTATAAAATGAACATGTGAAATTGAGAAGGAGATGTGCTGGTGGGTCCTGGGGGGAGCTTAGGGTGGAATGAGCCGTGGATATGAGCAAGATCCATTGCATACATGTATAAAAATTTCAAACCAACACAGAGAAACCCTGTCTCGAAAAAACAAAACAAAACAAACAAAAAATAGAATCAGTAGCTAGACATGGGGGTTCATGCCTTTAATCCCAGCTCTCAGGAGGCAGATCTCTAAATCCAAGGCCATCAAGATCTACAGAGGGAGTTCAAGAACAGCCAGGACTACACAGAGAAACCCTGTCTTAAAAAACAAAAAAAAATTTCAAATCATAACAAATGTGTATTTAAAACATTAGGGACAATTTATGCTAATGATCCATAATGAAAACAAGGTCATAATCTTCATTAGATCTTGATTTGAAAAAAAGCAAGGATTATAAAATAATTTGGACTCAGATGAATAAATTCCAAGATAAGTCATCAAATAATATGAAACTGTTATGTTCTAAAGGTTTGATAATCATTTGTAAGAGATACATACATCCTGACAAAAACTAAGAACTCATTATTCTGTTTCACATAATTTATATACTCAAGTGGTTCGGGAAAGAATTTATGTAAGCACATGGATTGTGTCAAATGTTAAAAATTTGAATAGATTTAAGTGATGAGGATGAGGGGTGTCATGTATTATTGTTTCAGCTTTTCTGTAGAATTAAACTTAAAAAAAAAAAAACCCAATCAACAGAGACAAAGAAAAAGGAAATGTGGACTGGAGTGTTTTCACATCCAGACTGATGTCTGTCTGTCTGTCTGTCTGTGAAGAGTCTAATTCCATAGTGGTCTGAAGAGCTGTCATGGCTTACTGTAACTGCTCCTGTAATCAAAGTCACCTGCCTGACCTCAGACTGGCTCTTGCCTTGCAATCGGTGATATAATCTGATGCAATGCAATGCATCAGAACCTTTGGAATTCTCCTTAGGGCTCATTCTTTGCGGAATTGTTCCTCTTGAAGTCTACAGACTGACCTGGATTTTGACCTTGAGAAGCCCACGTGGGACCCGAAAACAAAACTTGCATGAATTGTAAGATCACCATCTGTCCTTGACATACATGTACATGCATCGCTCCCCAGTCAGTGGCCAGATAAAGAGGAGAAAGACTGAGCATCGGGGATGAATTTTTCCTGCAGAAAGAACATCTCTGTCTTCCAGGACTTGATTCCTGGGCATGCCATCATGATGAGCAAGACTGACTTTGATAGGTAAAGTAGCGACCTCAGAGGAACCCCGGAAAAGTCATGAGAGTCTTTGGCAAGTAATGGTGGCAAATGGGCCCCAGGAAGGATGATAACCAAATTCCGACTTTAAGTGCATGTTCTTCTATAGTAGGAAGACCAAGGGGCTGCTGCGATGACTTAGTGGTTAAGAGTACTTCCTGCTCTTCCAGAGAACCCAGGTTCGATTCCCAGCACCCACATGGTGGCTCACAACTGTTTGGAAATCTAACACCATCTTCAGGCCTCCACAAACACTGCCTGCATGTGGTGCACGGGCATATGTTCAGACAAAACACCCACACATTAAATAAACAAACAAACAAACAAACAAACAAACAATTAAGGAAATATGACAAATCTTTGCCAATTCTTGGTGATAGACATGTTGTTTTTTTGTTATATATTATGGTTTAGCTATTTTCAAAATTCTTCAAACAGCTCAAGAAAGCAGATGTTGTTTCAACCTCTCCTGGAACAAAGATTTCCACGCAGACTTGTACAATGGCTATGCCCACATGGACGTGCCAACTCTGTCATCTGTAGCTATGTACCGTGTTAGTCTGTTTCTCAGTACTGAACAAGAGGAAGCAGAGCTCCAAAGCCGAGCTTCTCTTGAATACAAAGAACTACACGTTTTAATTTTAAACGGCCACACTCGGGTATTTTGGATATAGTATTTCCCCTTAGTTCCCAGCAGCAGTAGAAAGAGGTGAGCAAATTAAATATAGGACCACAAAAAACATATGCAATCTTTCCTCTATAAGATGCAATTTCTCTTCCCCCTTTTCTCATTTTAGAAGCCATGAAAACAAAATTGCCCCCATTTATAATCTCCCTGCTTTATGGATTCTGGGAGCTAATAACATTTAAAACCACAATTCTAGCACCTTTGTACCTTTGGTACATGTAGCTTTCTCTATAAAATGCATGAGACTAAAATGGGCTATACAGCTTTCTGAAACTGTGGTAAGTCTTATTTGTGTGAGAGTGAACACAAGGCCTGGAGCTCCCCGAAGAATCTAGGGACTCAAGATAGACTGAGTGTTTTAGTATTGCTAAGGCTGGATTTAAGAGGCGGAAGGGCTATGAGGCTGTCTGGGACAGGGCTGAGGGCATATCATTCCTTGGGGGAAGAAAGGCAGACACATGTCTGTTGGGGTGCACTGGATAGTGCGGGTCTGTTGAAGAAAGAAGGCACTTCCAAGATAAAATTTTGAGGCCTATGTGGCAGCAGGAAGGTCTAGCCTCTTCTGATGGATTGAACTCTGAACAGCCATACAAAGGCTGTTATACAAAGTATTTCCTCATACCAAAGTCCCTAATCTTAATTTACATGTCTTATTGAAGGAGAGTACCACATGCCTCCATGACTCTGGTCCTTCATTATGTATCGTGTGCAATCCACAATAATATAAGAGCCTCAGGTGTGCCTGAGGCGTCTTGTGACCAATGTCATGGGATGGCTGCAAAGCCCCTTCTGCAAAACAATTCTACAGATCATGGGAAACAGTTACTGTTTTCCCAAGGATTCTTCAATGTCAAAGTACTTCTAAAAACAACTGTTCATTCTAATATCTAACATCTAATACAGTGATTCTGCTAAATTCTTACAACACATATCTACCCCATCTGTTCTGAAAGCCCAGTTTATGCAGAGTTGACAAGTGCATACAAAGTGGAAAAAAAAAAAAACAGAGGAGAAATTAGCCATTGTCCATATCCAGAGGATAGGACAACAGAAATAAATAACTCTCCTGGGTGGTACACCAGTTTGCAGAGAATCTAAGCAGAATCAGTTAGGGTTAGTTATCTCTCAAACACTTTAAAAACACATTCATGTTTGTGCATGCGAGAGTACATGTCCGTGTGTTAGGACACACACATGCCATAACGTAAGTGTGCAGGTCAGAGGTCAACATTAAGTCTTGGCTTATAAGCTTCTGAGGGAGTCTCTTGTCCTTGCCTGCCATCTTGCTGTAGCAGTGCTGGGATGACAGACATACAGCGCCATGCCTGGCTTTCATATGGTCTCACAGGATGCGCACTCAGGCAGTCCGGCTTGTGTGGCCAGTGTTTCTTTAGTCTGTTGTCCATCTCCCCTGCTCTCAACTCTGCCTTGCCACTTCCGATATAACCAATTCTAGTCATCTTACAGAGAAACAGGCACTGTAGTACCCACAAAAACGTCCACCTTTGGACCCCTGCAAGTGCAAGTGCATTGTTTTCTATGGCAAAGGGGAACTGCAGGAAAATGATTGAAGTTCAAAGTTATTTCAAAGAACAGACTCATAGTGCAACGTCTATTAGAGCACAACGTACTGCACACCTCAAGGAAGAAGAGTGGTCATGAAATCATTACAAGCTGATGGAGCCTGAAATGCTGCTTGAATGATGAGTAGGATTGGGTGGGATGGGAGAAAATGTTAATAAGGAAGTGTCCAGGGACTAAATAGTTTCAGAGTTCTTCTATGCCAGGTCTGGGGGAACTGAAACAGAGAAGTCTACGTTCCCATGCTGTCAGCACATCTCTTTGGTTTGGGCTTCAGTCACTAGACCACTGGGACATTAGCCTGTGTGTGAAGCTTTTGAGGAGAGTCTAGGGAAAGCAGGGTCCCTGAAGTAACAGCAGAGTTCGACATTGGTGATGCGACTTGAGCTGTGATGGCAAACCTGCCTCAGACAGAAGGGAGGCTGTAGGGACACAGAAGAAGGAGGGTGTGGCTCAGGGCATGCGGGAAAAGGATCAATAGAGAATAATGAACTACAGTGAACTCTCTCTCTGAATAGATGAGCGTTACTGAAAGAAGGAGGTAGAATGATGTCTGTTTAAAGAATGTATGTGTGCTTGCATGCACCTCCTGTTCTCTTTAGTAGTCACCTTTGATCAAAATGAACACTTCCGAGACTAAAGCTGTAACTCAATGTGTAGATGACATTGGCTTAGACAAGGCCCCATGTTCCACACCTAGACCTCAGAAACAAACAAACAAGAAACCAGAATTGCTAGCATTGTTATATTCAAAACATTTACTTGATATAAATTTTTTTCTTTTTGAGACAGGGTTTCTCTGTGTAGTTTTGGTGCCTGGCCTGGATCTCGCTCTGTAGACCAGGCTGGCCTCGAACTCACAGAGATCCGCCTGGCTCTGC
>CABHPH010141079.1:0-47716 GCA_902168325.1 Peromyscus nudipes
TTGCACCCTTTCTAGGATCTCCTCTTTAGGTAGGGATCCAATTTATGCTGCCAGCCTCATCCACTGCTGCTAAGTACTTTTGCCTTCCCATACCCCCACCTGTAGGCAGGAACCTGGGCTCCTAGCACCAACTCCGTTTACCCCACCCTACCCATCCTCGCTTGACCCCCTTTATTTTGCAAAAATGTTAGACTTACACTGCCAACGCCACTCACTCCCACAACCCCACTTACACAACCTGACAGAGTACCATGTGTCCTGTGCCTACCTTCCGGCACACAAATATCCTAACTCCAGATACCTAAGTCCCATCTCAAACACAAAAACATAAATAACCAAAACAGTAAGTCTCCAGCAAAAATTAGTATTCTCATAGTATGTCCCCAGGAAACAAGTGACTTAGATGATAAGCAAGACAATGATTTCAAAACAACAATAATAAACATGATACAGGAACTCAAAGAGGATCTAAACAGGATGAAGATTGGGGAAACACAAACAGTTGAATAAAAAAACGAAAACAATTCAAGGTATCAAAGCAGAATTACATAGAAAAAGAGAATCTGAAGAAAAGACAAAATTAAATAGAGCTTGAAATGAAATTTTCAGAAGGTCAAGGGGAAACACAGAAGAAAGCCTCACTAATAGGCTGTATCAATTAGAAAAAAGAATACCAACTCTTGAGGACACGGTAGAAGAAATGGATCATTCAGAAAAAGAAAATGCTAAATCCAAAAAACCCAAGAACAAAACAGGAAACCTGGGACACTATAAAAAGACAAAACCTGTAAATAATATGCATATAAGAAAAGACCTATATCAAAGGCAGAGAAAATATTTTTAACAAAATCAAAGAAGATAACTTCTATAACCTAATAAAAGAGATGCCTATCAAAGTCCAAGAGGCATATAAAACATAAAATAGACAAGACTAGAAAAGAAACTACCCACATCATATAATAGTCAAAACGCTAAATTTACAGAAGAAAGAAGGGATATTGAAAGCTGCAAAGGAGAAAGATCAAGTCACATACAATGCAAGTCTATAAGAATAACAATTGACTTGTCAATGAACACTATGAAACCTGTACAAATGCTTGCTAATATGAACTCCAAAACATAGAAATTTAAAAAAAATAATCATAAACCTCCTCAAAGAATTTAAGGAGTTTAAAGAAGACACAAAGAAACAGCTCGATAAAATCAAGGAGAAAGAGCTTAAGATTAAATGCCTGAGTAATGCCCAAGAAAACACAACATAAGGTTGATAGAAACGACAAGACAGTCTAAGATCTGAAAACTGAATTCACTAAAGAGAGAAGCTTTGATGAGGACTTGAGCTGCAATGAAGATGGAATTGAAAAACGCAATAGCCCAACTAGAAAACTCATAGAAAAGCCTTACACGTAGAGTGAATCGAGAAGACAGAAAATCGGTACTCAATGACAGAACAGAGGATGTAGATCAAGTAAGTAGCAAACATGAAAAGAAAAAATTTTAAACCCAGGGATGGAATGCACAGGAAATGTGGAAAACCTTGAAAACACTAAACCCTCAAATATAAGCATAGATAAGGGGGGAGAATTCTAAGTTAATGGCACAGACCAGCTCTTCAACAAGATCCTAGAAAAATCTTCCCCAAACTAAGGAAAGTTATGTCCATATAAATACAAGAAGTACACAGAACACCAAATAGAGGAGACCAGAAAAAAAATGCATATCATAGTTAAAACACTAAGCATACATAACGAAGAAAGTATGTTTAAAGTTTCAAGAGAAAAAAAAACACACAAGTCATATATAAAGGAAAACTCATCAGAATAACACTTGGTTTCTCAATGGAAACTTTGAAAGCCAGAAGAACCTGGAACAATATACTCCAAGTCCTAAAAAGACCTGACCCAACCCACTATAATATATACAGCAAAACTATCTGTCATGATTAAAGGAGGAAGAAAATTTTTACACAACATAAATAACCTGAAAAAAATATTTTCATAAACTAAACCAAAGGAAAATACATAAAGCATTATTTCAAGCTGAAGAGAGGAAGGAGCACAGTAGAGAGACTGGAAACAAATACAAAGCCATCATTATTGAAACACAAGATACCACTGAGAAGACAAAAACACCAAAATCAACATCACAATGACCACAGCTAACACACACATTCCAATAATAACTTTAAATACCAGTTACCTCAAATCTCTAGTCAAAAGACACAGACTGACTGAACCGACCAAGAAACAAAACTCATCTATCTACTGCCTACAAGAAACACATGTTAGTTTAAATGATAGGCACCGCCCTAAAGTAAAAGGATGAATAAAATTACTCCAATCAAATGAGACCAAGAAGCAAGAAGACTTCATTATTCTATTATCTGACAAAATAGACTTCAAACTAAATCTAATTAGAAGACATAAAGAGAAACAGTTCACTCTAATCAAGATAACAGTTAACCAAGAAGACATTATTATCCTAAAGCTATATGTATCAAACTATGGGTGTCCAATTTAAATTTAATAATAAAAAAGAAAACTACTATTGGAATAAAGACACAAATTAACATCAATCTATTAATAGTATATGACTTCAATACCCCACTTTCTCCAACAGACAGGTCATCTGGACAAAAATATAAGCAAAGAAACATCAGAATTAACTGACATTATACATCAAATGGACTAGGCAGATATTTACAGAATATTCTATCCAAACACCAAAAAAGACACATTCTACTCAGCAGGACATGACAGCTTTTCTAAAATAGACCACAGCCTGGGATACAAAACAAACCCTTACAAACTCAAAGAGATTGAAATCACTCCTTATATCCTATCAGACCACAATGCAATAAAATTTAAAATTGAAACGGGAAAGAAAACTCTCATAAGTATAGAAACTCATGGAGATAAAATGACTCATTACTAAATGATGAGTGGGTCAAAGAAGAAATCAAGAAAGAATAAAAAGAAATTCCTGGAACTAAATGAAAATGAAAACACACCACACTAAAACTTTTGCAACACATTGAAAGCAGTTGTATGAGGGGAAAATATAACTCTAAGTGCCTATATTAAAATTTTTGACAGAGCATACATAAGTGGCTTAATGATATAACTCAAAAAGTTGGAAAAACAAGAAGAAAAACAAATCCAAATCCAGTCAATGTCAATAAATAATAAAAATCAGAGCTGAGGTGAACAAAATAGAAACAAGGAAAATGATACAAAGAATCAACAAATCTAAGAGCTGGTTCTTGGAGAAGATAAACAGAATGGACAGACCCTTGACCCAACTAACTAAAAGAAAGAAAGGACCCAAATTAAAAGAGTCATAAATGAACAGGGAAACGTCACAACAGATACCAAAGAAATTCAGAATATTATAAAGGAATATTTTAAAAACCTATATTCCATGAAGGTAGAAAATCTAAAAGAAACTGATGATTTTCTAGATTCAGCAAAACCACCAAAATTAAACTAAGAAGTCAACAACCTAAACAAACACATTAATTGAAATAGTAATTAAAAGCCAGGAATAGTGTCACACATCTTTAATCCCAGCACTGGGGGGGGGGGGGTGGAGGGGTAGAGGCAAGTGGATCTCTGTGAGTTCAAGGCCAGCCTCATCTGCAGAGCAAGTTC
This sequence comes from Peromyscus nudipes, assembly GCA_902168325.1. Classification (NCBI taxonomy): domain Eukaryota; kingdom Metazoa; phylum Chordata; class Mammalia; order Rodentia; family Cricetidae; genus Peromyscus; species Peromyscus nudipes. The sequence continues at coordinate 3,651 of CABHPH010141079.1, forward strand.
CAGGACAGTCAAGGCTACACAGATAAACCCTGTCTCAAAAAAACCTAAAAGCAAAACAAAAAACTTCCAGCTAAGGAAAGTCCAGAACTAAATGGTTTCACAGGAGAATTCTACCAGAAATTCAAAGATCTACAGCCAATCCTTAAAGTATTGAACAGAAGGAGCATAAACTCTACAAAGCCAGTATTGCTCTAATTACCAAGCCAGGTAGAGACACAACAGCAACAAAAACTACAGGCCAGCCTCCCTCATGAATTATAGATTCCAAAATACTCAATAAAATATTTGCAAACAGAATACAGACATACATCAAAAAGATTATACAAAATGACTAAGCTGTCTTTATCCCTGAAATTCATGGATGGTTCAATATATGTAAGTCAATAAATGTAATAAGCCACATAAGTAGACTTAAAGACAAAAATTGTATGATCATCTCAAAAGATGCAGAAAAGGCCTTTAACAAAATTCCAACAATCCTTCATGATAAAAGTCCTAGAGAATGTAGAGCTAGACAGAACATACCTCAACTTAATAAAAGCTATATAAAGGAAACCCACAGGCACATCATCTAAATGGAGACAACATTGAAGCAATCTGACTAAAGTTAGGAACGAGGCAGGAATGTCCATTTTCCTCGCCCCTTCTCAACTTTGTGCTCGAAGTACTAGCTAGAGTAGTAAGGCAAGAGAAGCAAATTAAAGGCATACAAATAGGGAAAGAAGAAGTCAAACCATCCCCATCTGTGAATGATATGGTACTATGCATCAGTGATCACAAAATCCTACCAGAAAACTCCTAGAATTGATAAACAAATTCAGTGACATGGCAGTATATAATTGTGGGCCTTAATTCTTGGAGAAATGGAGTCCTATTCAGGAAGTCCTTTCCCACCTATATCATGTAAGATAGTACAAATGTTGTAACAGTTTTAGTGTTTCAGAATCAACTTGCACAATTCAGTAGCTTTTTCTATACACCAACAGCAAAAATACAAAGGTGATTATGGACATATTCCTATTCATAATAGCCTCAAAGAAAACAAAGTATCCGGAAATAAACCTCACCATGGAAGGAAACGACCTCTGCAATGAAAACTTTACACTCTGAAGAAAGAGACAGAGACACTAGAAAATGGAAAAACGTCCCAAGCTCATGGATTGGTAGAATTAACATTCTAAAAAATGACCAATCTACCAAAATTTATTTACAGATTCAATGCAATTCCAATCAAAAACCTTATCTCATTCTTCACAGAAATAGAAAAAGAAAACAAAAAAACTATCCTAAAACCTGTATGGAGCCACAAAAGAACCAAGACAGCTGTAACAATCCTGAGCAAAAATGAAAAAATAAAAAATATTGGAGGAATTCTCATTCCAGATCTTAAGATACATTACAGAGCCACAGCAATAAAAGCAATATGGTATCAGCACAAAAACAGACGTGTAGCTCGATGGAACAAAATTGAAGACCAAAACATGAGTACACATAACTTCAGCCACTTAATATTTGACAATGTTGCCAGAAACATACACTGGAAAAAATTAAGCATCTTCAACAAAGCAAATAAAAAAAAATTAAATAAATAAATAAATAATAAATAAAATAAAGCATCTGTGAAAATTGGATGTTTACATGCAGAAGAATAAAATTAGATCCATATCCATCACCTTACACAAGAATGAACTCCAAATGGATCAAAGACCTAAATGTCAAACACTAAAACTGCTAGAAAAAACATAGGTCGTACCTTATACGATACAGGTGTAGGAAAGGGCTTCCTGAATAGGACTCCATTTGTCCAAGAATTAAGGCCAACAACTGACAGGTGGGACCCCAAAAAAACTAAAAAGCTCCTGCACAGAGAAAGAAACAATCAACCAGGTGAAGAGGAAGCCACAGAATAGGAGAGAATCTTTGTCAGCTACACATCTGACAGGGATTTAATACCTGGAATATATAAAGAACTCAAAAAGGTGGGGGATGACTCATTCAAAAAATGGGCCTTAGGTTTACAGCTCCAGCTGTCATCACAGCAGTCCCTCGGCTGGTGCCCCTCCCCCATGCCACCCATCTCCCCATGCCCCATCCCCCACGCAAAGGCTTTGTTGTCACATTGCATCTGGGTTCCTCCTGCTAACCTCAATCATTGACCCATGTTGAGTTATTCTAGTGATTTGGTGCACCTCGATTTGGAGGGAGTAGAACAGGACCCCTCTCTGAAAAGAAGTTTGGAAAGCCTGAGAAGAAACGAGTTTGAAAGAAGTGGAATCATATTATATGTGGCTATTGTAAAGGTGTTGCTTCCCTGATTTCTTTCTCAGCCTGTTTATCATTTGTATTTAGGAGGGCTACTAATTTTCTTTTCTGTTTTTTTTTTTTAATTAATCTTGTATCCAGCCACATCACTGAAGATTTTTACCAGCTGTAGGAGTTCCCCGGTAGAGTTTTCACTTATGTGTACTATCATATCATCTGCAAATAGTGAAAGTTTGACTTCTTCCTTTCCACTTTATATCCTCTTGATCTGCTTTTGTTGTCTTATTGCTCTAGCTAGAACATCAAGTAATAACCTTGGGGTCACTCTAACCAACAAGTGAAGGACCTGTATGACAAGGACTTTAAGTATTTGAAGAAAGAAATTGAAGAAGATAACAGAAAATGGAAAGGTGTCCCATGTTCATGGATTGGTAGGACTGACATAATAAAAATGGAAATTTGCATGAAAATGGATAGAATTAGAAAAAAATCATCCAGAGTAAGGTAGCCCAGACTCAGAAAGACAAACATGGTATATACTCATTCATAAGTGAATATTACAGATTCAGTGCAGTCCCCATCAAAATCCCAACACAATTCTTCACAGACCTCAAAAGAACAATACTCAACTTCAGATAGAAAAACAAAAAAACCAGGATAGCTAAAACAATTCTGTACAATAAAGGAACTTCTGGAGGTATCACTATCCCTGATTTCAAGCTCTACTATAGAGCTATAGTAATAAAAACAGCTTGGTATTGACATTAAAAACAGACATGTGGATCAATGGAATCGAATTGAAGACCCTGACATTAATCCACACACCTATGAACACCTGATTTTTGACAAAGAAGCTAAATTATACAATGGGGTGGGGGGAGCATCTTCAACAAATTGTGCTGGTATAACTGGATGTTGGCATATACAAGAATGCAAATAGATTCATATCTATGCCCTGCACAAAACTCAAGTCCAAGTAGATCAAAGACCTCAACATGAATCAAGTTATACTGAACCTGATAAAAGAGGAAGTGGGAAGTAACCTTGAACACATTGGCACAAATTGTAGACAACTTCCTGAATATAACAACAGTAGCACAGACACTGAGGTCAACAATTAATAAATGGGACTTCATGAAACTGAAAAGCATCTTAAGACAAAGGACATCGTCAATAGGACAAAACAGCAGCCTACAGAATGGGGAAAGATTTTCACCAACCCCACATCTGACAGAGGGCTGATCTCCAAAATATATAAAGAACTCAAGAAACTAGACATCAAAATACCAAAGAATCTGAAATGGCCAAAATACACTTAAAAAATTGTTCAACATCCTTAGCCATCAGGGAAATGCAAATCAAAATGACTCTGAGCTACATCTTACACCTTCCAAAAACACAAATGTCAGCTTATATTAGAGACAATGTAAAGTAAGGAGAACACTCCTCCACTGCCGGGGGGAGTGCAAACTTGTACAGCCACTTTGGAAACTGATATGGTAGTTTCTCAGAAAATTGGGAATCAATCTACCTCAAGACTCAGTCATACCAATCTTGGCCATATACCCAAAGGATGCTCAATCATATCACAAGGCCACTTGCTCAACTATGTTCATAGCAGCATTATTCATAATAGCCAGAACCGGGAAACAACCTAAATGCCCCTCAGCTAAAGAACAGATAAAGAAAATGTAGCACATTTACACAATAGAGTATTACTCAGCTGTTTAAAAAAATAAAAATAAAAAAATAAAATAAAACCAATGACATCATTAACTTTGCAGGCAAATAGATGGAACTAGAAAAAAATCACTCTGAGTGAAGTAACCCCGGCTGAGAAAGACAAACATGGTATGTACTCACTCATAAGTAAATATTAGGTATAAAGTCAAGGCTAACCAGGCTACAATCCACAGCCCCAGAGAGGCTAGGTAACAAGGAGGACCCAAAGAGGGACACAAGAATTTATTTGGGAAAGGGAAATAGAAGAGATCTCCTGGGTAAAGTGGGGTGGGAGGGCATGAGAGATCAGGTAGGGCAATTTGGCAGGTTGGGGGCGGGTCGGAGGGAGAGAGTAATGAAAGAGATGTCTTGATTGGCCAGGGGAGGCATTTCTGGGTTAGGGAGAAACCTGGTGCCAGGCAAACTCCCAGGAATCCACAAGGATGACCCCAGCTAAGACTCCTAGCAATAGTAGAGAGGGTGCCTGAACTGGCCATCTCCTATAATCAGATTGATGACTACCCAAATAGTCATCAGGGAGCCTTCATTCAGTAACTGACGGAAGCAAATGCAGAGATCACAGCCAAGCTGTGCCGAGCTCCGGGAATCTTGTTGAAGAGAGGGAGGAGGGATTGTATGAGCCAGGGGTGTCAAGGTCATGAAGGGGAAACCCCAAAGACAGCTGACCTGAGCTTGTGGGAGCTCATGGACTCTGGACTGACAGCTAGGAAACCTGCATGGGACTGACCCTAGGCCCTCTGCATGTGTGTGACAGTTATGTAGCTTAGTCTGTTTGTGGGGCTCCTAGCAGTGGGATCAGGACCTGTCCCTGGTGCTTGAGCCGGCTTTTGGGAGCCTGTTCCCTGTGCTGGATTACCTTGCCCAGCCTTGATGCAGTGAAGGAGCTTGGTCCTGCCTCAACTTGATGTGCCAAGCTTTGTTGACGCCCATGGGAGGCCTGACCATTTCTGAACCGTGACAGAGGAAGAGTGGATGGGGGTGGGGCAGGTAGATTAGAGGCAGGGAGAGGGAACAGGAGGAATGGGGAGAACTGTGGTTGGTATGTAAAATAAAAGAAAAATTTTAAGTAATTTTTAAAAAGTAGAATCTTGATGAACTGCCCAAAGTTGAGAAGAATTTGTATCAGGAACAGCCTGGTTTGGCAAGGCACACTACACAAGCGGTAGATACACGTAAAAGCAAGGAAATTACAGTTCGAGGTCACAACTGTCCAAAGCCCATTCTGAATTTTTATGAAGCAAACTTCCCTGCAAATGTCATGGATGTGACTGCAAGGCAGAACTTCACTGACCCACTGCTATTCAGGCTCAGGGCTGGCCAGTTGCTCTAAGTGGATTGGATGCGGTTGAGTAGCTCAGACTGGACCTGGGAAAACATTGTCTTATTTGCTGCCTGCTATTGTCCACATATCTTGAGTGGGGCAGATTTGTCACTGGATGAGGTTTAGTCATCTGGAGGGGCTTCATATAGGACAGAACCTGTTGCAGTTTGAATGTAATTGGCCCCAGAAAGAGTGGCACTACCAAAAGGTGTGGCCTTGTTGAAGTGGGTTTGGCCTTGTTGGAGGAAGTATATCACTGTGGGGGAGGGTTTTGAGGTTTCCTATGCTTAGGTTACTACCAAGTATGTCAGTCAACTTCCTATTGGCTGCAAGATGTAGGACTTCAGCTACTTTTCCAGGGCCATATCTGCCTGGATGTCATCATGTTCCCCATCATGATGATAATGGACTGAACCTCTTAAACTGTAAGCAAGGCCCCTCAATTAAATGTTTTCCCTATAAGATTTGCTGTGATCATGGTGTCTCTTTACAACAATAAAAACCCTAACTAAGACAGAAGTTTGTACCAGGGAGTGAGGTATTGCTGTGATAGGCCTGACCATGCATTTGTTTGAAGGACTACGGACCTTGCGACTGTGGATTAGAAAAGCAGTTGAATGCTTTAAGTGCTGCTTAATGGGCCATCCTAGTAAGTGCATGGAAGACAGTGGTGCCAAATGTGATTTGAACGACTGTGGAGGGCTTGCTCAAGAAGTTTCAAAGAACATTAATATGTAGCCTAGATATCTCATGATATTTTGGTGAAGAAAGTAGCTGTTTTTTGCCCTTGTCCAAAGATTATGCTTGAGGCTAAAGTGAAGAATTTTGGATTAATTTTGTTGGCAGAAGAAATCTCAAAATAGCCTTGTATAGACTCTGTCCTGTAATTACTAGTGTTTATGCTTACAAAGATTTATAATGAAAAGGAGAAGCTGAGCAGGGTAAATTACAAAATGAAAAATTTGAGGCAAAAAAGAGCACCAGGAAGTGGAATGGAGCTAAATTCTGTGTTCAAGGAGATAAACAGATTAAGAAATGGAATAAAGGGAGTGATCTCAGGGCAAGATCCCACTCAGCTAAATTTCCAACTTGTGAAAAGGAACTAAAGAAAAGCTTAGAGCATGGTGTGGTGAGGCACACCTTTAATTCCAGCACTAAGAAGGCAGAGGCTGGCAGATCTCTGAGTTTGAGGTCAGCTTGGTCTACAGAGCAAGTTTCAGGACAGCCAAGCTTAGGCAGCAAAGGACAGAAAGCTGGTAAATATGTACTTGGACAAGGGGTCCATGTTCCAGCTCCAGTAAGCAGCAGAACTTGCAACTTTGGCCACATGATCCTGACTGTAGAGTTAAGGATAGAAGAAACAGGTTATGGAATTTGCCTCCATGCTAAAAGAATGCCACTGGCATGTGTCAGGGGTGTACCTGAATGGAGACCTAGAGAGCCATGAAGCTGTGAAGTTGAAGCCTAGATTGCCTTGGAGAACCCAAGATGTTAGAGATGCCAGAGTTGTGGGTTATCTGCTGAAGAGAGTTGCTTAGAGGGAGTGGAACCCACCCAAGAGAAAGAAGTGTGTTGCAGTCAACAGAGTTAGAGATCTAAAGAGTGTTTGAACATCAGACATGGAAATGCAGAGTTTGGAGTTTGCCCAGCTGGTTTTTGGTCTTGTTTTGTCCAGTATTTCCTCACTATGCTCCCTTCCCTGAATTTCGGAATGGTAATGTATATCCTGTGCCATTATGTGTTGGAAGTATGTGATCTGCTTTTTTATTTTGATTTTTACAGGGGGTTACAGTTAAGAGATTGCATGAATCTCAGAAGAGACTTTGAACTTTGGACTTTAAAACATTGTTGAGACTGTAATGGACTACAGGGACTTCTGAAGTTGGACTAAATACATTTTTCATTATGATATTATTATAAACTTATGGGGGACAGGGAGTAGAATGTGGTAGTCTAAAATAATTGGCCCCCATAATCTCATAGAGAGGGGCACTATTAGGGAGTACGGCTTTGTTGGAGTGGGTATGGCCTCGTTGGAGGAAGTGTGTCCCTGTCGGGGAGGGCTTTAGGTTTCATGTGCTCAGGATACCACTGAGTGTGTCAGTTGACTTCCTGTGCCTACAAGATGTAGGACTTCAGCTACTTTTCCAGCACCACATCTGCCTGCATACCTCCATGCTCCCCATCATGAAGATAATGGACTGAACCTCTTAAATTGTAAGCAAGGACCCTTGATTAAACGTTTTCCTAATGAGTTGCCATGGTCATGGTGTCTCTTCACAGCAATAAAAACCCAAACTAAGACAGTCATCAACCACTTTCTGATTGAATTTAAGTCATACTCCATAAGATAAAACCTATACCTGGCACCATTGTTGATTAAAAAAAAAAAAAACGACTAGACAGATCATAGGCCCAAAGAGAGAAACTACTATTACTATTATTATGCTAAATTGGCATAATACTAAACTAACTTCAAATAACTTATTGTCATACCCATAGAAAAATACATCTCTAAGCCCTCATCAAAGAAGTTTCTATTTGCAGTAGATGATGGTTAGCACAGAGACCCACAACTGGCCAAGGTGCGGAGACTAGGAGACTGCAGCTGCTCATCGCTAAATAGAACAGATAACTGCAACTTCTCCTCCAAAGACTCAGGGATTATTGTGTAAGAGGGGGCAGGGTGAGTGTGAGAGGTAGAAGTGGTAGATAACGACAGGGAAACAGTGTCTTCTGAACACAGCAGGGCAGCGGCACATATGAACTCACAATAGTTGTGACAGCTTTCACAATACCTGTGCAAGGTCAAGACCGAGCAAGTTCCATCTTGAAGAGGAGAGCTGAGCACCAAATCACACCCCTAGCTAGGGAGCTGTTGGCAGTTGTTAGCTGCTGAAAAAGGGAGAGTCAGCTTTCTCTACAAGTGTAACCTTTAGGAAACAACCGTGTTCCAGTGAAGGCCACACATCTAAGAGTATTTGGATTGGACAATTTTGCCTTGCCGTATTTAATTTAAAAAAATTAAAAGGACATAAAGTTGCATTGGTAGGGAAGGTGGGATGGACCTTAGAAGACTAGGAGGAAGGGTGAATATGATCAAAACATGTACCAAATTCTCAAGGAACCAATAGAATTTTTTTTTTTTGGTTTTTCGAGACAGGGTTTCTCTGTGTAGCTTTGCGCTTTTCCCGAATCTCAGTCTGTAGACCAGGCTGGCCTCGAACTCACAGAGATCCACCTGCCTCTGCCTCCCGAGTGCTGGGATTAAAGGCGTGTGCCACCATCGCCCGGCAAATTTTTTTTTTTTCCGATGAATGATCGATATGACGTCATCGCTCAGATGGCGGCCGCGGGAATCGAACTCGCCAACTCTGCCGCCGCGGGCCGGGCACCTAACCTCAGAGCCACCTCTCCGGGTTGCTAGAAATATTTTTAAAGAAAAAGAAAATCCTCCACCCTTGATATCTCATCTCTTTGGACACCTGAGAAAATTACTGGTTCTTCTTCTATCATGTGACACTATTGCTGGGGAAACTTAAATACATGTCTACTCACCATAGACAGGGAATTGACAACAAGGCAAAGAAAGGATACCACCAACTTGTTCCACTTGCAAACCTGTGAATTTGTTGGTTTTACTTAGAGGAATATGGGTGAGGGGTTACTTTAGGAGCAGAAATGACTCAAAGACAGCTGCATCACCAAAATCCCACCTAGGCATGGTGACAGCTCATGGGAGCTGGAACCCTAGGACTCTGTACACCAAGCAGGCAGCTCAAGAGGTTAGAGGGTACCTCTTGTAGGCAGCTCAGCTGTCCTCTGCTTCCTCCAGGCAGCTCAGCCTGTCTGACTGTCTCTCAGAAGTCCTGGCTGCTTATGTACACTTGGAGCAGAAAGGGCCTAGTGAATCTGGTCAGTTTCAGGCACTTCCTGAAACTCTGGAGTTGTTTATTTCCTAAGCTTAAAGGGCTTCCCTGCAGGATGGCATGTTTTACCTCCCTTTAGAGCATCCTGTCTGTGCCTTAGAGTCCTTCCAAGACAGAATGTTTTATCTTAGAGGAAATTGCTATGCCAAGATCCCTCCAGTCCCCAGCTAATATGAAATCACTCCCATCCTGCCCTACTTCAGCAAAAATCTGTCAAGTTACTCAGAATCCCCCAGCCCCAGGTGTTTCCTGCTGGTCATTTTCCCTCCACTAACTCCGTTCCACTCCTTGACTGTGAGTGTCTACTTCTCTGTGCTGTGTTCAGAATGGAGTCCATGCCTATTCTGAAGCGTCTCCTCATTACAACAACCCTGTGTAAAATATTATTCTGTTTTTGCCACATTACTGTCCAGCTCTGGGTTTTCTTTAATGATATGCAATTTGTGATTAATAAATGTATAGCAAAAAAAAGTAATAAACATTTGCTTCAACCTGGGAATTTTTAATTGAAAGTGCTTGCATATATTGAAAAATCAGACTGGTGACTTTGGAGCACAGAGTTCTCTGTTTATCTGTAAAATGTGTATAGATTGCCACCAGAAAATTCTAAGCTTCCCATAAGATGTGAACCTCTGTCTGCCCCTCTTGAAAGTGAGACCAGGGTTCAGATTCCAGGTCCATCCAATTCTTGGCTCTCCTGCTCAGACTGCCAATTAGAGCATTTTGTAATCCAGACATCTGTCCACTGGACTGAGACCAGCTCTTTTCACAAAGCAGTTGTCAAATGATACTGACTTTCTGTGGCAACCTGCATTGGATTCCATCTCGTGCCCTCTGAGGTTACATGGCTTCCTCTTCTATCACCAAATCCTTTACATGGCCAGAAGTTAGGCTCACTCATTTTCAAAGCTAACTAATTACAAACTCAAAAAGTCATCCTCCAGTCCTTTGCTTTACAGAACTTTTCCTGACACTTACATTTATTTCTTAAGCCCACTTTTATTCTTGGAATCTGTGAGCATTCAAGTCATTTTTGAAAGAAATGTGTGTACTGAACATGATATAGACGGATTTTCCTTGAGCATTTGCTCTCTGTTAGGCAGGGAGCTAATGATGCCAGCTTCAATCTCCTGAAGGTATCTGCTGAATACCTGAGAAATCCATTTTATCTCTGCAATATAACTAATTTTCCCTCCCAAAGTAAGAAGTTCCATAAAGAGAAAGGTAAATACTTGAAGTTACATTCATCTGTATGTAGTTCAGTTTCTCAACTACGTATAACTACTTTGAAGGAGAAAAATCATAAAAATGGCTTTATTGTTACATTTTTGATAGTGTGGTGTGTGACGTGATTAGCTTACAGGTAAAGATTATGTAGGTGTATTGACGGGGGCACCTGGATCTTCCACACTTAATGAATCATATGGACTGGGAGGAAGAGGTATAAAATTCTACCTGTTTCCTTTCTGTCTCCTAAGCATCTATACAGGAGAGAAGCCTTGCTCACAAGTTAGGAGGGGCGGTGGTGAGAGAGGTTTCAATGACTCCAGATCATGGGCATAAACAGAACAGGATGATGTGTCAGTTCCTTGTGGTATAATGTTAAAATTAATTGAGTGATGGTAAAACTATGTAGCTAAAGTGATGACTGTGCCATAAGACACACAACACAGGTGGCGATCAGAAGCAACGTGTCCTTCAGACAACGAGCCAAACTTTACCAGGCTGAATGCCGACAGGAGCTAACCACACTGAACTAGTCCTTGTTTGCCCCTGTTTTATCTCTGTAGGATGCATGTGTTGAATAAATCCCACCATCTATTTGGACAAGAAGAAAGGACACAAAGCATAAAGGTCCACCCATCACTCTGTATTACCAGGGCAATTAAATTTTATTTCTCTTAACAACCAATGGCCCCTGGAGCCTCAGCCTGTTAAAAGTACAAAAATTTTAAGATCTGGGGAATATTTGTGCCAAGGACAATGCTTGACCAAATATAATTAGCTGAATTTAGATAAACTCTCAATCTGGCTTTCTTTAACTTGAATAGAAAAACATCACACACTTCAGTGAACATGAATGGATTTGAAAATGAACATTTGGATTATCTGTGAGAATATTTCCCCAGAATAATAGGCCCAAGATTGTTCGATGTGCTGCACAGAGCTCTTTGTGGACCCAAAGAATGCATCAGCCTTCTGTTTTCACTCTCAGCTCCTATTTGCTGATTTCTGTTAATATTTATAATAACAGAAATAGTAGGTGAGGGAGAGCAAGACAATAACAGATCCATTGAAGCCTTTACTCTTTGTTTCTTCCGTGCTTCTTGTGCATTTTCTTGGGGATAATTAGAGATAAATGGTATGGTATTATATTTGCTCAGATAGCAATACAAAAATGCCTATTTCCGTCATTTTCGGTAATAGACTTTCAAGCTATATTTTCCTCAAACTTGATCCTCATTATTCCAGTAATATTTAAGCTATTAATTTCTCCAGAGAGTGCTTTTTGAAAATGGTAAATTATAAGACAAATCCTAAAATTACATTTTCTTTAATTTACAGTATTGTTCAAGCCGTACTGTTAGCATAAATGAATAGTCTGAGCTGTAGTCTGCAATAAAGCCTTGAGCATTAAACAGCTGGCTTGGAGACAGAAACATTAAGAATATGATTGAAAAAAATTTTTTACAGAAGATGAAATAACAGCGTGCGCCAAGGCTCATTTATGATAATTCTAACATTTCTGCTACAGTTATAGAAATGTAACAACATTTACCAAAGGAAAAGGAAGAAAAGAAAGAAAGCAGGAGAGGTGAGGGGTTTCACTTTCTAGCCGACTGCAATGATATCAATTTTGCCCTTAGTGGAGTGATATTCACAGTTACATGGGTTCGCCTTCTTTTGAGTTTCAAGTTTACCCTTTGGGGGGAAGAAAAGAACACAAAGCAGAGCTTTTCAAAACAGAAGTCAGCGAAAGCAAATGTGTTTGTACTTGATGTCTGAAAACGCAGGCATGTGATAAACACGTAACAATGGTAATGAAGGCATTCAAGCGGCCTGTTACTGGGGAAGACAATGGAGTCTATAGGGCTCTCTAAAGCAGCAGCACGCTGATTTATTTTATCATGGAAAGACATTAATTATGCTAATGTACAATGAAATCATGTGGAAGTTTGTCCTGAGACTAAAGGTGTATTTAAGTCATGTATTTAGTACGCTTCATTACACACTGGTTCTATCTGCTTTCCTTTTGTTTCACCTTTTTCAAGGATGGGAATTTGAAAAGAAAGATAGAGACTACCCTTCATTCGATTATGAGGACCAGTCTACTTGAAGACATGGACAATCTGGTACATTGCTAACAATAACCAGGGAGCTATGCAAGAAAGGGAAACACTGCATTCTCCCAGACTAAAATCACTACCGCCATCTAGTGGTAACTAACGGTGAGTCTCCCAAATTCCAGAACACATCAACAATTTTTAAATGCTGTTTTTTGTTTTTAAATGGGCGCTTATGTCAGAGAGCTGCGCTTTACAAGAAACCTAGCGAGTTTTTGTTAGTTTTCTGGAAGACTTCACCACCATCTGACGAAACGTTTCGTCAGCAGCTGCAGCTTCTCACTTCTGAAGGCCAATAGCATAAAATGACAAGGCTGCCATCCAGGTGTAGGGAGGCTTGACCCCGGTGGACAGAAGAGAACACATACTAATGACCAGTGAGTGGTCTGCCGGGGATCAGAATGGTGCCCGCAATACAGCACGTTGGCACATTCGGAAACCAGGACGGCAGTAGCCTTTGACATCGTTTTTGTTTTGTTTTGTTTTGTTTTAATAATTAATTTAATTTCACATATCAGCCCACGGATTCCTCTGTCCTCTCCCCCCCCACCCCCCGCCACCCCTCCTCCCCCAACTCACCCCCCATTCCCATCTCCTCCAGGGCAAGGTCTCCTCTGGGGAGTCAGCTCAGCCTAGTAGATTCAGTCCAGGCAGGTCCAGTCCCCTCCTCCCTTCACCTAGGCTGAACAAAGTTTCCCAGCATAGGCCCCAGGCTCCAAAAAGCCAGCTCATGCACTAAGGACAGGTCCCGGTCCCACTGCCTGGGTGCCTCCCAAAAGTTCAAGCTAATCAACTGTCTCACTTATCCAGAGGGCCTGGTCCAGTTCCATGGGGGCTCCTCAGGTATTGGTTCATAGTTCATGTGTTTCCACTAGTTTGGCTATTTGTCCCTGTGCTTTTTCCAATCATGGTCTCAATATCTCTTGCTCATTTAATCCCTCCTCTCTCTCGCTGATTGGACTCCCGGAGCTCCACCTGGGGCCTGGCCGTGGATCTGTGCGTCAGCTTCCATCAGTCACTGGATGAAACTTCTATCACGACAGTTAGGGTGTTTGGCCATCCTATCACCAGAGTAGGTCAGTTCGGGCTTTCTCTCGACCATTGCCAGTAGTCTATTGTGGAGGTATCTTTGTGGATTTCTGGGGACCTCTCTAGCACTTTGCTTCTTCCTGTTCCCAAAAGACTTTCCAGTGTCCAGCCTTATGCCCTGAGGGAAGGACCGGTAACACAGGAATCCCACCACGGAGAATCTGAATGGATAGACCCTGCTGAATTCACCCCAGTTTACTGCCATGAGATCATATCCTCTTTGTCTAATCATATTAGTCTATGCAAATGCCCACTTCTCATTTAACCTACGAATAAAAATGCTGTTTTTCCTGTTTCTTAGGGTCTGCATTTCCGAAGGCTTCTGTGCCAGACAAAACTGACTAAATGTGTTTTGTTTTGTTTTATTTCGTTTTGTTTCTCATCTTTACCTGTGACAGAATGTTTGCTGGGTTGGATTTTTTTAGTATTTTTTATTTTTGTATTATTTTATGTGTATGAGTGTTTTCCCTGAATATGTGTTTGCACCAAGTGCATGCCTGGTGTCCTCAGAGATCAAGAAAAGGTATAACTGGAGTTACATAGATGGGTCCAGGTCCTCTGAAAGAGCAGCAAGTGCTCTTAACCATTGACCCATCTGTTAAGCTCCTATTTGGGGGTTTGGGGGACAGGGTCTCACTTAGCCAGATAGACACTGAACTTGCTATGTAGCTAAGGATGATCTTGAACTCCTGATCTTCGTGCCTCCACCTCCCAAGTCCTGGGATTCCAAGCATTCACTGCCATGCCTGGCTTTGGAGGGATGTTGTGTTGTCCAGAGTGTGAGACTTAAGCACTGTGAAGGTGAGGAAAAATATTACATGCTCTCCCCTACAGCATATGGACACCACACACACACACACACACACACACACACACACACACAACTCAGAGGAAAGTTTTCCTTTGATGAGAGTGGACTGGGAAAGACTTCACAAGACAGACAAAATTTAAGTAGTTTTAAAACAGATGAAATGAATTATATAACCAGAGAAGATCAAGAAAGATGTGCCAGGCAGAGAAACAGTCAGAGAGAGGCCTGGAAGACAAGGTGTGGTGGGACATGTGTGGAAAATAATGGGCATCTTCTTCTCTGGATAACTTTCTCTTGTAATATATGTGACCAAGAAGGTGAGTTGAGGAACATGTAGAAATTGGTATATGGTATAGTTACTAGGAGGGTCTTACAGGTCAAGACTGAAATGCTTCACTATATCCATGGACTGCACATGGCTTACAGTAGGCACTATTGTGTCCAAGAAACAAAGGAAACTGGGCTCTCAACTTAAGCCCATGTTGTCTTCAGATTCTCTTGAGGGACACCATTCTCTTAAAGGTGAGGAATAAAGGTGAGGAACACACTGATGTGCTGAGCTTTGGGAAAGGCTCCTCTGTCACTGATGTGAAGGACTGTGGAATGTGAGCAGAGAGTGTTTCCTTATGTTGGCTGGTCTATTTCCCTTGCACAATTAACACAAGTATGTCCGCCATCCGGACTAGATGTACTTTGTTCCTCCCCTCCCTAGGCATTGAGTACTTCCCTGTGAAGTGTTTTAAGGCTATTATTAATTCTGTAATGATCTGTAGATCCATGTATGCAATCTCTTTTTAAATTATCCATAATTATGCCAGTGCTGGCTAGTTTGCCATTGTCGTTGTTGTTGTTGTTTTGTTTTGTTTTGTTTTCATCAAGGTCACACAAGCTGAAGTGTAGGTGTAACGGTCTTATTAAATAAGAAACACAGAGCCAAATGCAGAGTTAAAAGCCCAAGAGGTCAGAGCAGTAGCCAAGAGCTAAGGCTAAAACTGCCTTCTTACCACCCAGCTACTGCTCCGACCTCTTGGGCTTTTAACTCTGCATTTGGCTCTGTGTTTCTTATTTAATAAGACGGTTACATCTACATTTGGCACCCAACATGGCAAGGATTCATTAAAAACCACTCGGCTTGGCTTGACAGCCGGGCCCGGCTCCCCAGCTCGGCCCAGCTCAACCTAGGCCCCAGGCCCGACCAACCATAGCTACAAGGGGTTACCCGAAGCTGGAGCTACTTGGAGCCAGATTGCCAACTCAAGCAGCTCACACTTTAAAAAAAAAAAAGCTGGTACGAACAACTCAGGCCCTGCCGGAGCTACCAGTCCAGCTGCACTTGACTGTAATTGCAGCAGCTACATGCAACTGCAGACAGAGCTGCTTGAGGCTGAAACACCAACTCATGTGGTCGGAGCTTAAGGAAGTCGGAGCCCAGGCTCGACTTGACTCAAGTGGAACTCGTGGCTGGATTTCAGCTTTTGGGCTAGAAAATGGTGACACACACACCTTTAATCCCAGCTTTCCAGAGGCAGAGATCCATCTGGATCTCTGTGAGTTCAAAGCCAGGCATGGTGACACACGCCTTTAATCCCAGGAAGTGATGGCAGAAAACAGAAAGGTATATAAGGTATGAGGACTGGGAACTAGAGCTGTTTAAGCTTTTAGGCTTTTAGCAACAGTTCAGCTGAGATCCATTTGGATGAGGACTCAGAGGCTTCCAGTCTGAGGAAACAGGATCAGTTGAGGAATTAGCAAGCTGAGGCAGCTGTGGCTTGTTCTGATTCTCTGATCTTCCAGCATTCACCCCAATACCTGGCCCCAGGTTTGTTTTTATTAATAAGACCTATTAAGATTCGTGCTACACTGAAGTCACCTGGGAAGGAGGAATCTTGGTTAAGGAATTCCTCCATCAGATTGGACTGTAGGCAGGTCTATGGGACAATGACACCCTAAAGCAGGTGGACTGGGTAGTATAAGAAGTAAACTGAGCAAGAGAGCAAGCCTCTTGGCATGTTCATAGATTACAAACCAGGAAACCATATAAGAAGACAAAGCCAGGTAATTCTATTTATGACTCATGACAACTCTTCTCAAATTTGTTTGACCAAGAACACTCTTACCGTAAAATGCATACTAATTGTGCTGCAGAGCTGTGTTCTCTGGGAAGCAGAGGCTATCACAATGACAGTCATAAGAATTTGTGACGACAAAGCTGGTCTCTCATTGGAATTAATGTAGCACTCTTACTGTTTCTCTGACCCCGAGCACTTCCTGTACTCACTTTCATAAATGCCAGTAGTCCAGCAGGATGCATAAAAATGAACACAAGTCTCACACGCAAGTACACAACAAATTCCAGAATAAATCTACCGCACTTTATAATAAAAGTATCACCTACTCATAAAATATGATTCCCCGGGGGCTGGAAAGATGGTTCAGTGGTTAAGAGCCACTTATTTCTCTTGGCAAAGGACCAGAGTTCAGTTCCCAGCACCTACATGCCAGTAGATGGCCATCTGTAACTCCAGTACCAGGGACCCATTGTTCTCTTCTTGCCCCGCAGGTATGAGGTATGTATGTGGTGAACATATATGCATGCAAGCAAAATACTCATACATATAAAATAATAGATCACTAAAGTTTTTTTTTATGACTTCCAAAGTATGTATGGAAAAATGTATGAAAACCAATGCAACCAGGTCAGGAAATACTAAATTCTAGATCCGCATGATTCTAACCAGTCACAAAGTATGGCAGAAAGGACAGAAGAAAAGCAAGCAGAAAAGGTTTCTTGATTCAACTTCCCTGGCTGCTAATCATCCATGTCAGCGGTCCCCAGTGCTCCATCTGTGGACGTCCATTTCTCATCCAGTGATGAAAACTTGTGGGTTTCCCCCATGCACATTTAGATATAACTGGTGTTGTCATTGTATAGGCCTTGTTTGGGCAACCATATCGTTAAGATTTTGTGGGTGCAACTTCCCTGTCACTTATAGAAGACACCAACTCCTGGTTTTCTGGCTCTCTCTTAGGGTTTTTATTGCTGTGAAGAGACACCATGACCACCGCAACTCTTACAACGAAAACGTTTAATTGGGGTGACTTGCTTACAGTTTCAGAGGTTCAGTCCATTATCATGATGGGGAACATATCGGCATGCAGGCAGATGTGGTGCTGGTTACATCTTGGCTTGCAGACAACAGGAAGTCAACTGACACACTGGGAGGTATCCTGAGCATAGGAAACCTCAAAGCCCACCCCCACAGTGACACACTTCCTCCAACAAGGCCACACCCACTCCAACAAAGCCACATCTCCTATAGTGCCATTCCCTATGAGATTATGGGGGCCAATTACATTCAAACTACCACATTCTACTCCCTGGCCCCCATAAGCTTGTAACAATATCATAATGCAAAATGCATTTAGTCCAGCTTCAAAAGTCCCTATAGTCTATATCCCTCTCAACAATGTTTAAAATCCAAAGTTCAAAGTCTCTTTTGAGATTCATGCAATCTCTTACCTGTAACCTCCTATAAAATCAGAATAAGCAGATCACATATTTCTAACATATAATATCACAGGTATATATAACCATTCCAAAATGCAGGGAAGGGAAAATAGTGAGGAAATATTGGATAAAGCAAGATAGAAAACCAGCAGGGCAAACTCCAAACTCTGCATCTCCACGTCTGATTTAGAAATCCTCTTCAGAACTCCAATTCTGCTCAACTTTGTTGACTGTAATAAACTTCTTTCTCTTGGGCTGGTTCCACTCCCTGTTAGCAGCTTTCCTCAGCACGTATCCCATGACTACTGCATCTCTAACATCTTGGGGTCTCCAAGGCAATTTCAAGCTTCAACTTCACAGCTCCGTGCAATGGCCTCTCTACTAGGCCTCCTGACACATGCCTGGCCTCAGTGGCTTTCCTTAGGCATGGAGGCAAATTCCATAACCTGTTTCTTCTATCCTTAATTAAAGCCAGAACCACATGGCTGAAGCTGCCAAATTCTGCTGCTTACTGGGGCTGGAACATGGCCCCCTTGTCCAATTACATCTTCACCAGCTTTCTGTCCTTTGCTGTCTAAGCTTGGCTGTCCTGAAACTTGCTCTGTAGACCAAGCTGACCTCAAACTCAGAGATCTGCCCGCCTCTGCCTTTCCAAGTGCTGGGATTAAAGTCATATACCACCACACCCAGCTCTAAACTTTTCTTTACTTTCTTTTTACAAGTTGGAATTTAGCTGGGTGGATTCTAGCCCTGAGGTCACTATTCCCTTTATTCCCCTTCTTAATCCATTTATCTCCTTGAACACAGAATTTAGCTCCATTCCACTTCCTGGTGTTCTTTTTCTCCTCAAAAATTTACATTTTGTAGTTCACCCAGCTCAGCTTCTCCTTTTCATTATAAATCTTCATTAGAGTTACCACTAATATCCACACAAAAGAATCTATACTAGGCTGTTTTGCGATTTCTTCTGCTGACAAAACTAATCCAAAACTCTTCACTTTAGCCTCAGGCAGACTCTTTGGACAAGGGCGAAAGGCAGCCACTTTCTTTACCAAAATGTTACAAGAATAATCTCAAGGTAACGTACTAAAATTCTTCTCCTCTGAAGCCTCTTGAGTGAGTCCCCCACAGTTCATCAACTCACTCTCAGCACCACTGTTTTCCATGCTCCTACTAGTGTGGCCCATTAAGCAGCATTAAAAAGTTCAATTGCTTTTCTAAACCATAGTCCGAAGGTCCACATTGCTTCAAACAAATGCGTGGTCAGGCCTATCACGGCAAAAACCTAGTCCCTGGTACTAACTTCTGTCTTGGGGTTTTTATTGCTGTGAAGAGACACCATGACCACAGCAACTCTTATAAACAAAACATTTAATTGAGGTGCCTTGCTTACAGTTTCAGGGGTTCAGTCCATTATCATCATGGTGGAGAGAAATAGCAGCACTCAGGCAGACATGGTGCTGGCTTCATGTTGGCTTGAAAGCAACAGGAAACTGACTGACACACTGGGCAGTATCCTGAGCATAGGAAACCTCAAAGCCCACCCTCACAGTGACACACTTCCTCCAGTAAGGCTATACCCACCCACTCCAGCAAAGCCACACCTCCTATAGTGCCACTCCCTGTGAGATTATGGGGGTCATTGCATTCAAACTACCACCAGCTCTTAAACTCTTTCTGCCCCTTCTTCTGTGATGTTAGCTGAGCTTTAGGTGTAAGGGTTGAGTTACAGACATATCAACTGGGGATTGGGTGCCCCCCAGTCAGTTGTTCTCTGCACTCTGACCAGTTGCACTCAAATCACGCCGTCTTGATCATCTCAGGACTTCCCTCTCATTTCTTCTTTTCCAATGGACTCCCCTGATATGGATAGCCTAAGAAAGGCTTCTGTGTTTGCCTCCTTTAAAATTCCTCAGGCCGGTCCTGCCACAACCCTCACAGACAAAATCTTTTGCTCACGCCCTCACCCCAACAGAGAGGAATGGCTCAAATATTGTTTGGTGGTGTAGTTTAAATGATCTAGTGTTATACAACATCCATGGGATCGCCATAAAATCTGACCTGGGTTGCTATTTTCAGCCAATGTCCTGGAAGGCATTTGGAAAAAGCAGACCCAAAAACAGAGAAAAAAAAAAATAAGAAAAGCCTCATGCTTTCAAATTTATCAGCGTATTTGCCAAATTATCTTGGAGAAACAAACCTCTTTGGAGTAAGAAGCTCTAAAATAAATTATTATGAGAATACTATTATTTACCATTATTTGGTAGCAAGATGGACAGTGATATAATCATTGTTTGATAGGAAATATAAGGGAAATGGGAAAGATTTTTTGGCCTTAGCAGACATAGTCTCCCGACTTTAAAATCTTATCTTGATACTTACATGTGTCCTACAGTATTTGCTGCTAACACAACATAAAGAGTGGCAAGCTCAAAGTTACACTAAATTATGCATAATTTATTCTCTTAGAAGGTCTGTAAACACAGTGCGAAGTGTTCAGCTTGTTATATGATGCAGCATCTGAAATCAGATTTCTCTGATGTGTTTATCTCAATGTTATAATTGTGACATGAATTCTTCTGCATTTATTTTGTTTGCAAAAAGCATTTTATTAATTAGTTACACAACTCTCAAGGGTATTCGTTTTTTTTTTAGAACCTTCAGTGTCAAAACTTCTGCAAGTATAAAACTGCAACTCATTTGCAAAAGAAACGAAGTGTTATTAAATAATTTCTGAATACCATTTGAAGAGCAAAAGTACTCCTAAGAAACGTACTCCTAAGAAACTCCCAGGCATTTCTAAGCATTGAAGCACTTATGAACTTTTATTGCCTGCCATTACCATCTTTTGTAAGTTCTTTTCACAAAAAAACAGAAGGTTTTTTATTCTGTGTATTCTATCATTATGAAGATATCAAAAATAACTTGTTTATATTATGATAAAAAATATTTATAATTCTTGCTTTTGTTTTTATTTTATTCATACATATTATCAAATTGTTTATTATGTTGAATCTTTGTATGGGAATGTATTGCATATATTGCTTCCATTGTATATATTGCTTCTATGACTAATTCTTGAAATGCATAGTTTTGTGTGTTTAATGATTTTTTTATTGCAACCTTAGGCTTATTGGAGTTTTGTATAAGTGACTCACTTAAGAACTAGTTTTAAGATGAGTTTCTTCAGAAAACTTGAGTTTGTTTCTAAAAAACAACCTAACTGAATTGGAGCAATGACATCAATCATAGAAATTCTGGCCCTCGAGACAAGTTTGAGGCTAGCAATATCCAAGTAAGGAAGCAACATTGTTAGCTAACAACTCGTTAGCTCTCCTTATTCTGCTGGGTGAGATTTTTACCCCAACTTAGCCTTTCTCTGACAGTACATCATACCTTGTTCATACCTTAGATTTCTTTCCTATCCCCACACATATTGTCTAGTTTAAAAAAAAATCCTTTAGGCCACCTAGGATTGGCAGATGGCTCCATCTGAGCTGAGACCAATGGCTGGAGAGAGTGTTTGGATTTATTGATCCTTGTACTGTTTGGGCTTTGAATGGGTACCTTCACTTCCATACAATTTCACTCATGTGCCCAAAGACATATAATTACATTTTATTCCGTGTGAACAGCCCTCAGGGACCATCTTACAAAAACCAAAGGCATGGGTCATCGTTTTTAAACCCAAGATTTAAGCAAGTGGCTACCTACATTTTCGGCTCTCCAGTGTTTCTTACATTACCTCAATATTCCTTATTTTTTTTTCTTTTGATTTTAACTTTGCTTGAAATTTTAGCAAGTTTCTATGTTACTTTTTTCTTTACATAAAACTTAATTTTCTATCTTTTTTACAACAAGTCTCATGTAGCCCAGGTTGGCCTCTAACTCACTAAGTAGCCAAAGATGACTTTGAACTTCTGATCTTCCTCCTTTACCCTCCAAGTACTATGTAGAATTACAGGCATGTAACACTACGCCCTGTTTTATTGTTGTTGAGGGTTGAACCCAAGGCTTCATGCATCTATCAACTACACTACATCTTCACTTCTCACTTTAAAAAAAAAAATAAGAAAAGTTTTTCTGGGAATCCACTACTCACACTTTTTTCAATAAGAAAAAGTTTTCCTATAGCCCAAGCTGGCCTCAAATTCACTATGTAGCCAAGGATGACTTTGAACTCCTGACCTTCCTTGCCTCCACCTCCACTGGGACTGCAGGAGTGGAGTACCACACCCAGCTACTACTCATATTTCTGAAAGAAAAACTGGCTCTTAATTATAAAATCTCTGGTTTATTCTACAGTAACAAATTTTATATTCTGCAGTAACAAATGATGCCAGTGATTGTAGAATTAATCCAGGTGGGCAGGCCTGGCCAACGGACCTCCCATAGGAAGGCAGGCTCACCCTACACCATGCTAAAGAGGTTGACAGAATAATTATTCCTGTGATGGATAGCGCACTTTTCCTCCCCAGAATTCTGGCCCCAGCACAGAGCAGAGCAGAGGCATGCTGTTTTTGCAAGTGTGCCTGTTTTTCTGACTTATTCAGAGGAACAGAACTTTTCCTTTTCTTCTTTTGTTTCTGAGCATTCTTTCCTTCACACTTTCGGCTTCGCTCTTTCTCTAAAGCTCCGAATCTTCTTTGGGTGCTTGTCTGTCATGTGCCTGACCTCCATGTCAGTTTAACTAACTTGGTTTCTGTCTTCTCTTCTCCACTCTCCTCTTCAGGAAGCTGCTGAAATTTACAACTTGCCTGCCTTGGGGTTTTGTTTTGTTTTGTTTTGTTTTGTTTTGTTTTGTTTTGTTTAATGCTAATAAAAATTATCACAGAACTTCTATTTGAGTCTGTTCTTAAATTCTTTTATTACCTAGACTAAGAAAGCCAAGAGGGGACCCTTGGTTTCCCTGCTATCATCTGGTGATCATCTAGGGACAGTCCAAAATGTCTAGTAGCATTTTCATGCATCCAGCAGGGAGAATAGCTGTACTAGAAAAAATTACTAACAACAGCCACAGGTTCTTTACAGCAGCCACTCATCTCATTGTACTGGACATTCTTGCTTGGAATGCGTCATTCTCTCCTGTCGGGAACTGCTGGCTGCCCCTCTGGCTTCCTCCTTCTTAACTTCATTGAAAGAATTGTCCGTCCACCTGGTGTTAATGTGTCCGCATCTCACAGGCTTCCTTTCAGGCCTTGTTTTCATCCTAACCTTTTCTTAAAAAGTAAAAGTGTAAAAATCTTTCTTTTTTTTTTTAATAAGAGATGTTCTATTCGTTTTACATATCAACCACAAATACCCCGTCCCCCCTCTTCCCACCCCCCTAGTCTTCCCCCCAACCCAGCCCCCATTCCCACCTCCTCCAAGGCAAGGTCTCCCATGGGGAGTCAGCAGAGCCTGGCACACTCAGTTGAGGCAGGTCCAGTCCCCTCCTCCCTGCACCAAAGCTGCGCAAAGTGTCTCACCATAGGCACTAGGTTCCAAAAAACCGGCTCATGCACTAGGGACAGGTCCCGATCCTACTGCCTGGGGGCCCCCTAAACAGTTCAAGCTAAACAACTGTCTCACTTATCCAGAGGGCCTAGTCCAGTACCTTGGGGGCTCCTCAGCTATTGGTTCACAGTTCATGTGTTTCCACTAGTTTGGCTAGTTGTCGCTATACTTTTTCCAATCATGATTTTGATATCTCTTGCTCATAGAATCCCTCCTCTCTCTCATTGATTGGACTCCTGGAACTCTGCCTGGGACCCAGCCGTGGATGCCTGCATCTGCTTCCATCAGTCACTAGATGATGGTTCTATGATGTCAGTTAGGGTATTCAGCCATCCGTTCACCAGAGTAGGTCAGCTCAGGCACCTTCTTGATCATTGCCAGTAGTCTATGGTGTAGTCTTCTTTGTGGAGCCCTGGGGACCACTCTAGCACTCTGCTTCTCCCTATTCCCATGGTGCCTTCATTTAACATGGTATCTCTTTCCTTGTTCTTCCACTGTTCCTGATCCAGCTCGAACCTCTCACTCCCCTAAGCTCTCATCCCCCATCCCTTGCCCTTCATTACCCCCCCACCCTCAGTTTGCTCATGTAGATCTCAATCCATTTCTCCATTGCTGGGCGATCCCTGTGTCTATCCTAGGGTCCTCCTTACTAGCTAGTCTCCCTGGAGATGTGGGTTGCAGTCTGGTTATCCTTTGCTTTACATCTAGTATCCACTTATGAGTGAGTACATACCATGTTTGTCTTTCTGAGTCTGGGTTACCTCACTCAGGATGATTTTTTTCTAGATCCATCCATTTGCCTGCAAACCTCATGATGTCATTGTTTTTCTCTGCTGAGTAGTACTCCATTGTGTATATGTACTACATTTTCTTTATCCATTCCTCAATTGAGGAGCATCTAGGTTGTTTCTAGGTTATGGCTATTAGGAATAATGCTGCTATGAACATAGTTGATCATGTGTCCTTGTGGTAAGATTGAGCAATCCTTGGGTATATGCCCAAGAGCAGTATAGCTGGGTCTTGAAGAAGATTGATTCCCAGTTTTCTGAGAAACCGCCATACTGATTTCCAAAGTGGCTGTACAAGTTTTCATTCCCACCAATAGTGGAGGAGTGTTCCCCTTGCTCCACATCCTCTCCAACATAAGCTGTCTTCAGTGTTTTTGATCTTAGCTATTCTGACAGGTGTAAGATGGTATCTCAGAGTCATTTTGATTTGCATTTCCCTGATGACTAAGGATGTTGAGCAATTCCTTAAATGTCTTCCAGCCATTTGAAATCTTTCTTAAAATCTTGTCATAGGGGCTAGAGAGAAGGCTCAGAGGTTAAGAGCACTGACTGTTCTTCCAGAGGTCCTGAATTCAATTCCCAGCAACCACATGGTGGCTCGCAACTATCTGTAATGAGATCTGGTGCCCTCTTCTGGCTTGCAGGCATATATTCAAGCAGAATACTGTATACATAATAAATCAATAAATCTCTTTTTTTAAATCTTGTCATACACCTGGATACATCTACTTGGTTATGGCTATTAACTAAATGTTAACAAAGTTAAATCTACATATTTCTACACAAGATTATCTTTCTCAAATGGCACTATGAGTGTCCTAGATACCTATGCAAGATAGATGAGTAAATAGATAGATTGATTGATAGATATATTGATGGATGATAGATTAATAGATGATAGCTAGATGGATAGACAGATTAAATAGATAGATCGGTAGATAGATGAGAGAGAGATGATAAATAACTAAGGAGCATTCTGAACTTTGATATTGTTAGGGTCCACGAATCACCCACAAAAGACCACCACTCACATATGCAAAAGCAAGAGCATTTATTTCTTGAGAGGAAATTTCTGCATGCAGGGGTCAGCCATATAATAAAATGGTGACCACCCCAAGAGATGCTCACAGGCTCCTTTTATACCCCACTAGGGGAATTCCAGGGACAGTTAGGTCACCTCCAGCAAACACTGAAAGGAAAAAATCAGTAGCCCTCTTGAGAGAAGCTACCCCCCCCCCCCCCCCCCAGGTATTTCCTGACCAGTAGTTTTAGAGCTGACTGGAGATTGAGCTGGTGGGAAAATAAGACTGGAACAATAAATCTGAATGTATATATCCTGGGCTCAGCAAAAACAGGATATAAGGAGTAAAAAAATTTACGTCTCTGTAGATACCCTGCATCCTATTAGCCATTAGTAACCTCACGCTTATAGTTCAGTCAGTAACTTCAAAGAACTACCTCACTCTTAACCCCCCCATCCAATCCCGAGATATGTAACCCTTTGCATGTAAACCTTTCCTATATAAACCCCTTGAAGTGAGTGCTGGGGCCATCCTCCTCCACCCGCTGTGTCAAGAGTATTGGACATGGACCAAGCCCAAGCTTGCTTTGCTATTAATAAACCCCTGTGTGCTTGCATTGGATATCAGCTCTGTGGTGGTCTTGCTGGGGGTCTTGCTACATGGGCACAACAACAAAATTGGCTAAGCAAGCAACAGTTACACTCGTTTAAATTTGATTGGCTGTGGCACATTTGGACACGTCAGCACAAGCCCAGACATACATCAAAAAAGGGGCGGGGGTGGCTCTGCCCTTTACTGATTGGCCGGCTCTAGCCTGCCAGGACTGGACAGGCTGTTGGGCTCAGAGCAGGCCTATGAGGAGGCCTCTGTCCCAGCTTCACCAGAGAATGGCAATGTGGCAAACCAGAAGCAGAGCTGGGAGCCAATGCCAAAGGCCTTGGCTGAGGCAAGCGGAAGCAGCCGGCTGGGGTCAGGCTTCCAGCTTCATGCCCACACTCACCTAAGGTACCCTGCTTCACCATGGTTTGGCACCTGAGCCGCCATGCAACCGGTACTCTGCCGCCCATGCTGCTGGCTGTCTCAATATTTCAAAGTTATATCTCTTCACTGTGTAATTGTGGGAAAGTGGGCTATAGTCACTTGTAGCTAGAGTTTTCCTGCCTAGTCCACAGTCAGGACAAACCTCTCTCACCCGCCAGTCCCACAGCTGTTCAGACCCAACTTGGGTTTGTGGTTCCTAAAATATGGCAAGCACTCAGCTATTGGAGAAGCAAATTATTCAGTTCTGTTACTACCTCCTTTTAAAACATCTCTTTTGACTTTCCATGCTTTTTGTTGTGTGACAATATGTTCCCTGGGTAAATGCAACACACACTTCTACTTAACCCACATAAGCAGCTCATGACAGACCAAAGTGTGGACACTACCAAAGTCTAACTTGATGAACCAATGAGTTTTTTGGGGGTTACTTATAGGAGCAGAAATGACTCAAAAACAGCTGCATTTCTAAGACCTACCCATCCTAACGTGTGACAGCTCACCAAAACTGGAAAACCTGGGGCACACTGCACACCCTACAGGCAGCTCAACAGGTTGGAAAGTGTTCTTTCCAAGTGACTTTGGTCTAAACCTCTTCCAGATAGTTTGGTTGGTTTCTGCTTTTCCTAGGCAGCCTGGTCTGGGCTCAGAATCTTCTTTGCAGCCTGGCTTGTCTGAATCTTTGCAGATTTTATTGTTGACTATGGCAGGGAGGAGCCTAGTGAATCTGATCATTTTCAGGGACTTCCTGAAGCTATTGTGAGTTGTTTACTTTACTTCCGGAGGAGCTGCCCTGCAGGATGAAATGTTTCAATATCAGAGGAAACTATTATACAACAAAATTTCTGCGGTCCTCCTGAAGCCATGCAAAGAAGACCTGTCCCTTCTAGGCCTAATGATGTTACTAAAGGATCAAGTCTGTCAGTTTAATTTCCCTCATCATGAGGTGTGATGATCTTTTTATGAAAAGGGGCAACTGATTGTCCTCTTAGATGTGGGTCAGCATTATTTTTGCTTACTTTTAAGGAACAGATGGCAGCATAAAGGACTGTGCATGTCTTTCAAATCTGATCAGAAAAGGCAGCATTGCTTCCACCTGGCTCTCACTGGGAACGTAGCCACCATTAGAGTGCTGGCCCTTCAGAACCAAGTCACCATGTTGTGAGGGAGGCACATGAAAAAGTGGCATGTGTTTGTGCATGTTGACCATGACCCCAGCTGAAGACCCAGCTGCCAGTCAATATCAACTGCCAGGTGTGGGTAACCACATCTTCAGATGATTCCAGCCCTCTTGGTTGATGCCAAGTTCAGCAGAGAGGAGCAGAAATGGCAGTTTCAGCCAAAATGACAGATGCATGAGCAAACCAAATGTTATTAATTTAATCCCCTGAACTTTTGTATATTTATTATGTAGCAATGGAAAGCTGAAACCACACTAAAGTAAATCACAACCCAAATGTTAAGAACAACTTCTTAGATAAGCCTCCAACTGGATACAAAAGTTGTTTTAGAGCCATAGACCCAAAACGCTCTAATGAAGTATGGAGAGCTGTGCCCAGAATTTACAATTGGATCATGTTATCAGCAGAGCACAAGATGCACAGAGATAACCTAATGCTTTTCCATTGAAGTATTTGTTGTTGTTACAGGCCTCTGCTTTCCTTTCATGACCCCCACGTACTCTGTTCTCCACACAACAGCCATAAGAATATATTTAAAGTAAGAGTCAGATTTCGACTTCTTCTTGCTCCAAAGCCTCCAGTAGTATTGTGATATTGTATTTGTGCTGAAATGTGATTTTATTTGTATGTTAATAAATAAAGTTGCCTGGGGGTCAGAGCTAAGAACAAGCCATTTAGCAGAAGTCCAGTGGTGGTGGCACACGCCCTTAATCCAATCACATGGCAGGCACAATCTCTGTGTGTTCAAGGACACAGCCAAGTGGTGACCCGAACCTTTAATCTCAGTACGAACCATAGAGACCTGGAGGTCTATATAGACAGGCAGTGACAAGGAAATCATGTGGTTGGGTTTAAAGCCAATGAGAAGGTAGAACAGAAAGGCAATAAAAAGACGGGTCACACAGGAGAAGGTCTCTCTCTCTGAGGGGAAGGACGGAAGCCAGTGGTAAGCTAAAGGCGACTCTCTAGTGCTCTGATCTTTTGGGCTTTCAACTCTGCATTTGGCCCTGTGTTTCTTATTCAATAAGACTGTTTAGAATTTCATCTACACAGTAGCTTTCAGTTTTACACAAGACATAATTCCAGTCATTCCTCTGGCCAAATGCCTACATATTTTTGCTTCCCACTTACCCCATTTCCTTCCACATAGTTCCACATTATTCTACTTCATCCAGTTGACATCCTTCCTGTCCCCAGAACTTGCCAAGTTGTTTCTATCTTGGAATTTCCCTCAGCTCATTCCTGTCCATGTACAAGATTACTTTAGTATGGAAATTAAAAGATATCACAACATAAAATAAAGCTCCCAACACTCTATTACTTTTCTTCATAGCTAACCATCACTTGACATATCACATGCATATCTATTTATATGTTTATTTTATATCTCTTTCCATTAGAATGTGGGTATCATGGAAGTAGGAACTTGGATTACTGTTTGTCTCCAGGGCTTAGAACAGTATCTGGAACCCAATAACTATTGATGGATGTACAAATGAATAATTTAAAGGAGAGCCAAAGTAGGCATGGTGGTAACATAGCAGTCATCCTAGAGCTTTGTACATAGAGGTCAGAAGATTGAGAATTTGAGACCTGGGCTATATAGTGACTTTCAGGACAGAGGCTCAACTACATAGCCATACCTTGTCAAAAAAAAAAAAGAGGTACAAGATGTAAATGTTTTAAATCAAGTATCATTTACACTTAAGATCATGTGTCTGCATGTGTACTCATTCTCACTCTAATTATCAACAGGTATTAGAAATGGATGTTAGTTGTATGATATAGGCTTCTGTATGCAAAAACACAAAGACCTGCAAAAAATTTTAATAGGAAACATTGACAATTGTTGTGGAATATTACTTCAACTAGGCAAAGATGTGTTACATTTTTTTATGTTGTGGAGTATTACTTTAACTGTATAAAGGTGTGTTACATTTGTTGTGGTGTATTTCTTTAATTATGTAGAGATGTGTTACATTTGTTTCACCTTGCCTGCCTAAGGTACCTGATTGGTCTAATAAAAAGCTGGATGTCCAATAGCTAGGCAGAACAGGAATAGGTAGGGTTGATAGGCAGAGAGAATAAGTAGAAGGAGAAATGTAGGCTTGAGTGTAGATGTAATTCTAAATGGTCTTATTAAATAAGAAACACAGAGCCAAATAAAGAGTTCAAAGCCAAGAGCTAAAACCACCTCATCTTACCACTCACTGCTGTCCTTCCCCTCAGAGAGAGACCTTTTTCCTGTGTGACCTGTCTTTTATTGCCTTTCTTTTCTGTCTTCTCATTGGTTCTAAACCCAACCACATGACTTCCTCGTTACTGCCTGTCTATACAGACCTCCAGGTCTTTATGGTTCGTACTGAGATTAAAGGCTTGGGTCACCACTTGGCTGTGTCCTTGAACACACAGAGATTGTGCCTGCCATGTGATCGGATTAAGGGCATGTGCCACCACTGCCAGACTTCTGCTAAATGGCTTGCTCTTAGCTCTAATCTCTAGGCAACTTTATTAACATACAAATAAAATCACATTTCACCACAAGTAAGATATCACCATACTTGAGAGAGAGGAAGGAGAGAACAAGCGAGAAAGAAGGGGACATTCCTGGGACCAGAAGCCAGGCAGCCACCAGTCAGATACAGAGACAGCAGGAAAGTAAGATACACAGAAAGAAAGGTAAAAAGCCCCGAAGCAAAATGTAGATAAAGAGAAACAGATTAAAATAAGAGCTAAACTAACAATAAGTCTCCATGTCATGATTTAGGAACTGATTGGTGGCCCAAAAGAAAAAGCTTAGTACAGACAATGAAGTGCATGTATGAAATGAAAAATGCCACACAAATACAAGATACCGCCTAAAAATAGGCAAATTGACAGTGTTTCAGAAGGTATACATGTTAATCTGTGTATTTTACCTGTCATAAATCTTGTTCAAAGCTATTTAAAACCATGTATTATAGTAAAATGTTAAAGAGACATAAGTAATAAATAATTCTGAGAAACAGCTCACAACACTGCGGACACTCTTAACACCATTTATTCACATCTAAAACTCTTCATTCCTTTGTCCAGCCTCAAATTTCCTAAAAAAGTTCCTTTAACGTTTCCATAGTGCAATGATAAAATTTTAAGGCTTATAAATAAGTTTTTCACATTTGTGTTTATAAAAAAAAATATTACAGGAATATAGCACTCTGGAGTAACAACTATGTTTTCTTTCAATGTTTTCAATTTGATGCTCCAATGACTTCTGTATCATGAAGGCTCTATGAAGATATGAAAGGATGGAAATAAATCTATTATGTTTACAATAAAAACAAACAGAAAGTAAGTGGGAGCTATATGTTGCCAACTTAACTTCAGAATAAGGGTTACCAAAGACACAGAAGGCCACCTCTCATAGCAGCAAAAGTGCCAATTATAACGACAACATTATCTCTACCTGTGTATCCACCAAATAAAAAAGCTTAAAATAAACAAATGAAATAATGGATAGAAAGTTAAAGAGAAGTGGACAAATTCAGTTAATCATAAATTTCAATGTTCTTATCTCAAAATTTGATAGAAACTGTAGAGTGAAAATTTGTAGAGATATATGCATCTTGAACAACACAATCACCTGATTTGACCTCTTTAAATTTGTTAACAAATAAACAACCAAATACAGATCTTTTACATGTATGTGTAGAACATTTGCCAAGATAGGCCCCTTTCTGGGACTTAAAATGAATCTAAATAAATTGTAAATGTTTCAAGTTATACAAAATATATTCTGTTACCATGATGAAATTTAACTAGAAAATTCCAGAAAGACTTCTGGAAAAATCTCTCAAATACTTGGAAATTAGATAGAATCATTTTGGTAGCCTGTGATGGAAGAATACTTTTAATTAGGAAATATTTTTAATGTTCTAGCAATGAAAACACAACATATAAAATTTTGAAGAAAGCTACTTAAAGAAGTGCTTAGGAGGAAAAACCATAAACCTGGACAACTATATTGTAAAAGAAGAAAAGCCTCTAATAATGGCTACGCTCCTACCTAAAGAAATCAAAAGACAGAGCTAAGAAATACACACTAAGTACAGGAGAAGAAATATTTTTTTAACTAGCTGAAATTAATGAAACAGTAAACAAAGGCAATAGAGAAAAATCAGTATAGTTAAAACCATCCTCGAGCAGATCAATAAAATTGACAAAGCTCTAACAGACAGACAAAAAGAAGGAATTCCTGTGTTAACAACAGCGTTAAAGATGCTGCAAGCATGTAAGGAAATGTAACATTGTGAAATAAATTTAGCAATTTAAACAAAGTGGACAATGCCTTAAAACCTCACACTACTAAACTCTCTCAAGAGAGATCATTTAAATCGTCCATATTCCTCAAATACGTTGAGTTTTTAAGTAAACACCTTCCTATAGACAAAACTCAAGGGCAGCCAGCATCACTGGTGAAGTCCATCAAACCAGTGCAGAGCATTAAAGGCATGCCCTTGACCCCTCCCTCCTCTTGTAGTCCCTTTCTCTTAGAGCCTTGGGCACTAGAGCTTTTTGCACTTAACGCATGTTCCCCACATTGCTCTAAGAGCAGGACCAAAAGCAGTGGGACCAACCCAACCTGGACCGGGAACCTCAAAACCTCTTTGCAAGTTGCCTTACCTCAGAGGCCGGCTTCAGTAACAGTTTGCATCAATACAAGCTTTCATCATGAAGTTTCCATATTTAATATTTTACTTTCAGTCACACAAAATCGTATCTTTAAATATTTCTAAATGTTGTAAATAAATGGACGTGGGAGCTTATAACATATTCAAGCCCCAATCATAAAGCATTCCAAGTGAGAACATGCCAGAAGCACTTATGCTTTCTGAGATCAAGAGACACAGCATATTGTAGTCATGTCCCTTAGATAGGTTGAGAACAATGAGAGTTCAGGATCTGAACCCCTCCAGTCATCCTTTCCAGATCCCCACTAGGGACTGATATGCTGGGACAAGAAAGGACAAAGGTAAGCAAGCCTTCATTCACTCTGCCACATGATGCTTTCTCTCCAACCCCTCCAGAAATATGTGCATCACCACTGAAAATGTCTGCATTTGTTACTTTTCTGTTCCTGTGATAAACGCCATGAACTAAAGCAACTTGGAGAGTAAGGATTTATTTCATCTTACATTCCCAAGTCACAGTTCATCATTGACAGAAGCTAGGGCAGGTACCGAAGCAGATATGGGGGAAGAATGCTGCCTACTTGTTTGTTCCCCCATGACTTACTCAGCTTCCTTTCTTAGACAACCCAGTACCACCTTTCCAGGGGTGGCACTGCCCATAGTGGAATCAGCTCTTCTACACCAATCATTGATCAATAAAATGCCCCCACAGACTTGCCCACAGGCCAATCTGTTGGAGACAAGTCCTCAATTAAGATTCCTTTCTCCTGGATGATTCTTGTTTGTGTCAAGTTGAAAACAATGACCAGCACAGTCCTCTACCTGGAGTCAGGTTATGATTGGCATCCTCAATGACTCACCTTACTTCTCCCTACTTAGCTTTTGGATCCAGAATGGTTACCCAACAAGCTGTGATAAGATGAAGCTGGCAACACTGTTTCAATTGTACCATGGCCCCCTTGCTTTCTGATAGGTTTGTCTTCCTTCTACTTCTGGGGGTTGGGTGGGGCTTGAGCAGCTTCTCAGCCATTCTGGTCTACCTGTAGATTTCCTGATGCGTGAGAAATGGAATTTTAAAAATAAATACTCCCCTCTATCTCTTCAGCAGGTAAGTCTAGCTCATATTGTCTAACACAGTTCTTATCTCATCTGCCTCGTGGTAGAGAGGGGGATAAAAATTCAATCAGAAACTAAATTTCAAGAAACACAACTAGATGAAGTCAGGTAGAAAAATAAAGAGATTAAAGTCTGGGATACTCTGCACCAAGCCAATACCTTTACATCTTTGTATCCCTGTGCTATTGAGCTGTTTCTGTTTAATAGATGCATGCTGAACATAAATATGAGGACCACAGTAGAGTAAAACTAAGACTTGTTCTGGCACATATTTATGAACAAAGGAAGACCTAATGTGTTCACTATATAAAATAATCTCCTAACATATTTAAACTGGGAGCATACAGAAATCCCATGTGCTACTACACATGAGTTCTAATCATTGTATTTGTATTGAAATAAGCCTATTATTCTTTCCACAATGAAATATTTTATTTACATCTTCTCTCTGTGAACAAAAATGCTAGCATAAGTTAGCAAGGGTTGATTGGAGAGAGAAGGCTAGCAGGAGGGAACCTGAGAAAATGCTGGCAAGGACTCCCTTCCTGCTGACTTCAGCATTTCCAAAAGACAAAGGAGTAAGTATGAGATATATTTAGGGAATATGGAACAACTTTTAAAGAGCTCTGTTTCAGCGTAAAGAACACTGACAAAGGCTATTGATGTCAATTTATTTGAATGGATGTAAACAGTGAAACTTTTATTCAGTATTACAAACAATAAATTTCATGAATGTTTACTGCAAACCTCACCAAATTATAATTCTTTACAGCACGTTTTTTTCATCTAGAAGTTCACTGTCATAAAGTCACAGCACAGTTGGAGTCTGGAAAGCCTACTGTAAATATTTACTGAAAAAATTATTACCATGCTAGCTTGTCCCACTAGTCTGACTCCATCTGATACTCCTCTTCTGTAAAACTCGACCTAGAGAGACAATGGAAGGTCCCCAGAGCAGAGTGTTCCCTAGGAGGACTTCATATCTCAATAAAGAAGGACCTTACTGATGATCTGTTATGAGGAAAGTGCCCATCCAATGCATTAAATTGGATGCTAAACAAAATCTGAGGCAGAATTAGGTACCCGAGGAAGTTGGTCAGCACCTTGGAAGTGATCTAGTACCTCTGCTCCCATTTTAGTCTATTACTTTTGTTTTAGTATCAATTGTATGTTTTTATCTCTTCAAGCCTGAAATCTCTAAGTGACAAAAATCTGCATTGTTTCCTACTACAATAGTTTTAATCTTCCTCAATATGATGAAAATAATATTATCAAGTAGAGAACAAGTTAAGAAGTTCAGCCGGGCGGTGGTGGCGCACGCCTTTAATCCCAGCACTCGGGAGGCAGAGCCAGGAGGATCTCTGTGAGTTTGAGGCCAGCCTGGTCTACAAAGCGAGTTCCAGGAAAGGCGCAAAGCTACACAGAGAAACCCTGTCTCAGAAAGAAAAAAAAAAAAAAGTTCAGAAAAGGGCAATTTTCAAAGAAAAACATTGTAAGTCAGAGATCTTAAAAGTTGTTAGAAAATAATGTTAATCGTTTACACAGCTACTAGTCAGCAGGAGTCTGAAGCAGCCTGTCAACGTTTCAATAGCTGTGAAAACCTGGGGAGACAAAAGGAGGGCAGCAAAAAAAAAAAAAGCAACCACATCATCTGCATGATTTATTTTGAAGTCCCCAAAATGTTCTAAATTTCGATTTGCTTTACAAGTCTGTAAAGACACTACTGGGCTTCCAGCAGCCTGAGTTCCAAGGCATGTGAAGACAACATAGTCAGCAAACGGTACCAGAAAAACTGAATGCCCACAAAAAGAAGAGTGAAATGAGACCCATATCTATCACCTTGCACAAAAATGAAATCCAAGTGTATCAAAGACCTCAAGTTGAAATCTGGAATGCCTAAAACTGCTAGAAGAAAACATAGGCAGTACCCCCACAAGGTCTAAGTGTGGGAAAGGACTTTCTGGACAGGAAGTCCTTTTGCCTGGGAAATAAGGCCAATACCTGATGTGTAGGACCTCTTGAAACTGAAAAGCTCCTGTACAGCTAAGGAAACAATCAAGTGAAGAGGAAACAGAATGAGAGAAAGTCTTGGCCAGCCATACACTTGTCAGGGGATCGCTACGCAGAATAGACAAAGAATCAAAAACAGAGAGTCAAGAAGCAAATCACCCAATTAAACTCAGGGCTAGGGATCTAAACAGAGAGTTCTCAAAAGGAGAAATAAAAATAGCTAAAGAAATACCTCAAATAGGGTTCATTATTCTTAGCAATTAGGAAAATGCAAATTAAAATAGCTTTGAGATTTCATCTCACCAGAGTCAGAATGTGGAAGGGCAACAAAACAAGGGAAAAATGCTGACAAGATTGTGGGGGAGGGGAATCCTCGCTCACTGGGGTGAGCCAACCCATCGATACAGAGAAATGTCCAAAAAAAAGCAAAAACAAATCTACCATATGACCTAGCTATACCATTCCTTTGCATATGCCCAAATGCCGCAGTCCTGCCACAACCTGGGTTCAGGTCCTGAGACCGGGAAGGGGTGTCGGCACGAAGGAATGAACTCCACTGGCCGGCCGGGAATAGCTCCAGCCATCAAAAACAAGCATTTTTTTCCACACTAACAAACAAGTTTTTCCCATTCTCCAACGTTAACCTCTGGCAAAAATAAATATGTCAATTATGATTTGTTTCTCCCAACTTTTACATCAAACATCTTTAAAACCAAGAACACTTACCTTTGTTAGCTTGGCCAAATATTGAGCCAGGTACATCCTGTCTTTACAAAACTAAAAGGTGATAAACACAGGCACACATTTTCAAGAACTACAATATCGTTCAAAACTTAACAAAGCATATTTACAGAAATAGGGGTGATCTGCCTCCGATCCTGTCAGCACTGAATCAGGACAGCTCCCGGGGTCTGAAGTGACAGCTGGCATTCCCAGACAAGAAACCTGAGAAGCATCAGCTCCCAAAGATTTTTAGGGGAAAATATTTAAGACGAAATGGGGCTTCCAGGAATGATCACATCTGTCCCATGCATGATTGACAAAATGACACTAAAACTGCCCAAAGAATCATCAATATTATGAGAGAAAAGAGAGTGTGCAGGCTATGAGGTCCCTGCAGTGTTCCGTGCTGTTCTGAAGTCCACTGGTCCTTGCTGAGTGAGACTGCCCCCCTTGGCCTCATCTGGAGACCCACTGGACAAGCAGTCATATATTGGTCTGAAACTAGGCTGCACGGCTTCCAACACCCAAAGAACTTAACATCCCACCCCACAGATACTTGCTCAGTCATTTCCAATGCCACCCTATTCACAATAGTTAGGAAATGGAAACAACCTAAATGTCCCCCAACAGATGAATAGATAACAAAAATGTGACCCAGGTACATATAGATGATATTGTCTGAAAAAAAAAGTGAAATCACAAAACTTGCAAGTGAGAGGGCTGGGGAGCCAGACCAGAGCCGTGACAGGTTTCTAATTGTCCTGCCAGGGACCAGGCCTTAGTTTCAGTTTACTGGAACTGGCTGGAGCTGAGCAAGCAGTTCTCAGGAAGACCACAACTCAGGGGCAACCAATCAGCAGGTGCCCCCACAGCCTTCTGCTGGCTCAGCAGGAGCCCCACAGCCTTCTGCTAACTAAAGATAGCTTTTCCTACCCTGTAGCTGGAAGGTCCCTAACTACTAGAGCTTCTCACCAATCAGCCCCCAGACTAATCTTTCCTCCACCAATCAGCACCAGATTAATCCCTCCTCCCTGGAATTCCCCTAACAGCTTAAAAGAAGCTTGCGATCTCCCTTCCAGGTCGCTATTTGCCACCCCAACATGTTGGAAATAATAAATGCTCTTGTTGATTGCATACATGACTGATGATCTTTCTTGGGGGCTTCTCTCAGACCCTAACACATGTAAATGAATGGACCTAGAAAAGATTACATTAAGTGAGTTAACCCAGCCCCAGAAAGACAAATGCCATGTGTTCTCTCTTATCTCCAGTTGCTAGCTCCAAATCTTCAGATGTGAATATATAACATGGAGTCACCACAGAAGCCAGCAAAGTATAGAGGGATGGGAGGGAGGAGCTTGAGAAGGGAAGAGCAAGATGCAGGTGATGTGAAGCATGAAACAGAAAAATAGGGAGGGGGGTCTCCAGCTGGGGAATACAAAGGGACGGAGTAAGGAAAGACAAATAACACCAGTGTTACTTGATAACAGCCTCAAGGAATCAAATTTTCTATTTACCTAAAATCTTACAAAATACATAAGTGTGTGTACATACATACACACCACACAAATGAAATCATGTCACTTAGGCTGACAATGCTCCCTACAAGAACCATGTGATAATAAAAGAAATCCTAGTGCCAGGTATGAAACACTTCCTTTTTAGTGGTTGGTCAGGGTGGTCCACATGACTCCTAAAACAATATGGATTATTGCTGTTGCCTTTGGATGCCTCTCAGAGGTTGAAGGTAAACAGCTATCATGGCAGACACTGTACACTTAGGACACAGGACTCAGATGATTTGAGTTGAATCTATCCTGAAAGCCTTCTTCCTTCAATCTAGCTTCTATGGGACCCAAAAGTACTATGTGAGCTGTCAAGTAAGGGAAGCAATTAATTGTCCTACACAACTGCAACACCTATGAACCACAGCAGTGACTGGCACAGCAAAATATCCAGAAAGGTGCAGTAAGTGGCACCCACATGTTGCTGGTAACCAACAACTGTCTAATTGGACTTAAAGCTCACTCAACAGGAAAAAAATAGTACCTGGTACTAGAAATCTAGTCAACTTCCTAGGGCTCGTAAGGTCATGTATCTGAGAAAAGAATCTACTACTAC
The DNA here is from genome assembly GCA_902168325.1 of Peromyscus nudipes. Lineage (NCBI taxonomy): Eukaryota > Metazoa > Chordata > Mammalia > Rodentia > Cricetidae > Peromyscus > Peromyscus nudipes. Next base: position 41,823 of record CABHPH010141079.1, read on the forward strand.
CATTTTGCTAGACCAGCACAATTCCAACTACATTTTAAATCTTATACTTATATCCACAGATGTAGCTACCACCCCTCATCACTCTTTATAGCAGATGGAGACCATCACAGAAAACCACACTGGACACAATGCAGAGATCGTTAGGCCATGGAGATCCCAGCCCCAATAGATGCAGCACAGCTCCTGTATCTATGGCTCTAGGGACATTCTGAAAAAATTAGGGGCGTGGGTTCTAAGAACCAAAGTACCAGGAAGTCTAATGTGAGACTTTCTCTCCTAGAAATGGTTGCATAAACAAGACCTATAACACTTTCAACACACAGGCTAATGTGCAAAAGAGAAAATCTAACTGGGTCTAAAATCTAACCTAGACAAAGAACTATAGGCAATTAATAACTTCTGAAAGAGGGAAGGGATGAGCCCCCTAATCTATTACAAAGTGGTCAGGCCTAAAGCCACACACATTTTAAGACACAGCCAAATTTTTTTTTCTGAAGAGTCTACACCATTTTTACATGCCCATTAACTGTGAAGGTTTTTATTTCTCCATATCTTTCCCAACACATGTTGTTTTTCATGTCATTTTTTATTTCTATGCATCTGTTTTATTTTTTATACATCTATGTCTTTTAGTATATTCTCTAGTTTCATTTTGTGTTTTTATACTAAAAATGATATTAAGCAATCTTCCATATGTCTATCTTCTTTGGAGAAATGTTCATTCAAACCCTTGTCCATTTTTCAATTGAGTTATTCATCTTTGTGACAGAGGTTGTTATGTTGCCCAGACTTCCTCAAATTTCTGGGCTCAAACAATCCTCCTGCCTCAGTCCTCCGGGTTTCTGGAACTACAAACATGGGCCACTGAACCCAACTGAGTTAATTATCATTTATTACTGTTTAATTTATAGGGTCCCAGCTAAAGAATTTAGGAAAGAGAAGTGAAGGGGGCTTTTTCGTACATTCTTGATATAGTATACTCTAGCTACTAACCTTTATCAAGTTATACAATTTACAAATATTTTCCTCAACCTGTAAACTTAGTTTTACCTTTCTTGTCAAAATCCTATGAGGTGTGAGTGTTTTAGTAATAATTAAGTCAAGATTATCAATTTTTTTCTTTTATCATAGCCCACTGATAGAAAACCTAAGAAACTGTTACATAACCTAGGGTCATTATAATTTGCTCCTGTATTTTCTTTTAAGACTATTAAAGCTTTTAGTCCATAATTGGGTCTATGGTTCATTCTGAGGTGACTTTGGTGTGTAGTAAGTGGCAGGAGTCCAGCTTCATCATTCTGAAGAAGAGATACAATTGACCTAGCCAGTATTGAAAGTATTCCTTCCCCCATTGCACTGTCTTGATACCTTCCTCCAAAATCATCGCCTCTGCTGCCAAATCAATTAATAAAGAACAAAGTCTGAAGATTCACACTTCCTCATCACTAAACTCATTACAGAGCTACAGAAATTAAACATTAGGGTCTATTAATGGTAGTTATAAGGGTAGACATATAGGTCAATGAAATAGAACTGACAATTCATAAATAAGCCTTGATCTATTTATTTCTTTGTTTTAATTTTTCAAGACAGTGTTTCTCAGAATAGCCGTGGTTGTCCTGGAACTCACTCTGTAGACCAGGCTGGCCTTGAACTTAGAGATCCACCTGCTTCTGCCTCCTGAATGCTGGGATTAAAGACATGTGCCACTGTGCCAGTCTACAACGTTGGTTTTTAATGGGAATGCTAAGACATTCAATAAAGAAAACATTTGGTCTACCCAACTGGAACAAAGGAATAGCTACTTGCAAAAAAAAGCACTTTCAGGCCCCTTCCTCAGACAACCTCTAAAGCCTTACTCAAAATTGATTAATTTAAGCTCTAAGTGTAAAAGTTAAAACTATAACACTTTTTTTCAATTATGTAAGTGGATCAGCCAGATGATTGTGGCTAAAGATGCTTACTACACAAGCCTAGTCATCTGAGGTTGATTCCCAGAAACCAGCTTGTGGAAGACGAGAACCAACTCCTGAAAACTGTCCTCTGACCTCCACAAAATAAGTATTTTTTAAACTAGATAAACAGGATGTGACTGTATTCCCTATACTCAAGAGTCTACAACAGGAGGATCACAAGTCTGAGGACATTCTGGGCTACATAAAGACCTTCTCTCAAAATAGGGAGGGGGCGAGAAATAAACTTTCATGATCTTATATTTGGTAAGAGATGCTTAGGAAAAAAACAAAGCCACAAGTAGTAAAAGAAAAATATATTTGACTTCAAAAATTGAAAGTTCTATGTACCAAAATCCATGATAAAGTGGGAAAATACTGAATACAGGAAAATATTTGTCAATTGTATATCTGACAAAGTATCCAAAACTATAAAGAGCTCTTAAACCCAGAGAACAGCTGACTGTGGGGTACCCAGCTCCAGCTCCAAGTGATACATCGACAATACAACCCTTATGCCTAGAAAGACCAGCACAGTAACTATACCATCGACAATACAACCCTAATGCCTAGAAAGACCAGCACAATAACTATACCATCGACAATACAACCCTTATGCCTAGAAAGACCAGCACAGTAACTATACCAGGTGGCATCCCAACATGGATGGGGAAATCTCACCAATACCTGAGATGAAGAGCTGCAAGCAAGTAATTGGCTATTGAGAGAATCAGTCTCCTCCAGGGATGAGCTCTCTGATAGGTTATCTAATCCCAGGGGGTCAGCCTTGAACACATATAAACAACAACACTTAATGGACACAGCAGGTTGTATTTACACACACACACACACACACACACACACATCACATGATTATAATATGCAATATAAATATAACTAAAGAAAAAAATATCAAGAACTGGGGAGAGAGCTAGGCGGTAGTAGTATACACCTTTAATCCCAGCACTCAGGATGCAGAGGCAGGTGGATTTCTGTGGGTTTGAGGCCAGCCTGGTCTACAGAGTGAATTCCAGGATAGCCAGAGCTACACAGAGAAAGCCTGTCTTGAAAAATCAAAAAAGAATTGTGGAGAGAATGGGGGAATGGGAGGACATGGGAGGAATTAGAGGGGGGAGAGAGAAGAGCAGAAATTATGCAAAAACAATTCTCATGTATGAAATTCTCAAACAGTGCAACACATGCATCCCTACATGTATAATTCTTACAGCATAACACTAGAAAAACAAAATGAGTAAAAGACAAGAATAGATACTTTTCTAAAGACAAATGGTCAAAAACAGGAAAAGTTCCAGCAAGATGGCTGATCTGACCAGGGTGCAAACCTGCTGTGCAAACCTGGGTTCAATCCCAAACTCCATGGCAGAAGAGAACTGACTCCCCAAAGCTATCTTCTGGCTTTGACATGTGTGCTCTGGTGCTTGCACACCTGCATACTCTCTCTCACACAGTAACAACAAATAAAATGAACACTAAAAAAAAAAATAACATGAAAAGATGTTCAACATGCCAAGTCATTAGAGAAATGCAAACCCAAGGCAGAGTGAAATACCACTGAGAGAGCTGTCATTTAAGAAAAAAAGAAAGAAAAACAGAAAACAATCAATATTAGGGAAATTTGTATGTAGCTAGAGTTTTCCTGCCTGGCCCATGGTCAGGATAAATCTCTTTCACCTGCCAGTCCCACAGCCGCTCAGACCCAACCAAGTAAACACACAAACTTATATTGCTTACAAACTGTATAGCCGTGGCAGGCTTCTTGTTAACTGTCCTTATATCTTAAATTAATCCATTTCTATAAATCTATACCTTGCCACGTGGCTCATGGCTTACCGGCATCTTTACATGCTGCTTGCCCTGGCGGTGGCTGGCAGCGACTCCCTCCGCCTTCCTGTTCTTTTAATTCTCTCTGTTAGTCCCGCCTATACTTCCTGCTTAGCCACTGTCCAATCAGTGTTTTATTAGCAACACATTTGCCATACAGAACATCCCACAGCATTTGTACACTACTGGTAGGGGGGAAATTGGGTAGCCACTGTGGCAATCTGACAGTTTTTCATATCCTATGTCACTACTATATGACCAAGCAATTCACTCATAAGTCTGTATCTGAAAGATCAGAGAGAAGATGCTGTCATTTGAAAAAGGGTCTTCCCAAAGACCGTCTGTTAAAGGTCCTGCCACCAGCCTGTGGCAGTGCTGGGAGGCGATGCCAACTTTAGGAGGTAGAGCCTGGTGAGAAGCTGTGGTGATATTTTGTTTGTGCGCCTACAAATAAAGCTTGCCTGAAGATCAGAGGACAGAGCCAGCCACTAGATTAAACATAGAGGCCAGGTAGTGGTCTCTTTAATCCCAGCACTTGGGAGGCAAAAGATCTGTCTGGATCTCTGTGAGTTCAAAGCCACCCTGGACTACACGAAATTAATCCAGTCTAAAAGAGAAACAACCAGGCAGTGGTGACACACACCTTTAATCCCAGCACTTGGGATCTCATGCTTTTGCTCACAGTATTTGGGAAGCACACACGCCATTAATCCCAGCACTAGGAAGGTTAAGGCAGGAAGTGATATGGCTGGGCAGAGAAAGGAATATAAGACAGGAGGAGACAAGAACTCAGTCCTTTCAGCTGAGGACTCAGGGGCGTTCAGTCTGAGGATTCGTGGAGACATGATCTTCCCCTTTCGGCTGAGGAGCTGGCAAGGTGAGAAGTGGCTGTGGTTTGTTTCCTCTGATCTTTCAGCATTTACCCCAATATCTGGCTCTGGGTTTTCATTGTAAGACCAACTAGGATTCGAGCAACAAGAAGTCATTCAGAGTACATCCTTGTGGTGGATGTCAGGACCTCAGCTCCGGTTTTCTCCTTGTTTCCACCATGAGGTGAGGAAGCATCCCAGGGCACACACTCTTGCTCTGTTGTTTCATGCTACCTCTGGCCTAAAGCAACAGAGCCAAGTGGTCATGGACTAAAAGCTCCGAAAATATGATCCCAAGTAAACTCTCCCTCCTTTTAAGTAAGTCAGTGAGCCGTAGAAAGCTGACTATCACAACTGGCATTTGAAGGGACTATCGATAAGGACACTATTTACTATGCCAAAGCCCATGACAACCTATGTGTTCATCAGCTGAAAAATGGACATTTTAAAATATTTTGCCTATATAATAGAACATTATTCAATTATCAAAGGAATAAAGTACTCAAGAAGACACAATTGCACACCATATGACTCTGTTTATATGAAGCATTTGAATGAAACACCCAGAGCAAGATATTGTTAAGATAAAGATATGAGCGACCAAAGTACATGACGGATGATGATGAATGCTTTGGGGGATGGGGGTAGCATGCCAAAGTTTTATAATTGGGCAGAGGTAATGACGACACAATACCTGAATGCACTAGATGTCAACACATTGTATATTTGAAACAGGTTTGTTTTTATGTGTTATATGAATTTTACCCCAATGAGGAAATTTTAAATCACATAATCAATATAATTACTCAGCTCCCAATTTGGTTCTGTTAATCTGTTTATCTTTATGCAACAACAACAAAAAAATCTTCCTGTTCAAGAATTTCCTAAAATACTTATTTAAATGAATACCAAACTACCTTTCTAATAAATAGCATCAAATTAATATTCCCAAATGCTTCAAAGGTTTATTGCTGGGTCCACCAAATTTATACTATCATGCCACAATCTGTACTTAACCTAACTAAAGTTACTTATTGAAAGAAATACCTTAAACCATTCTCTAAAACTTCATAAACATTCTGTCTTTGTCCATACTACTTTCAAATTTTATTTTTAAAATCCATCATGGCATTAGTAATACTCTTTCCTGCTACATCGAGAATAAACAACTCATCTTTCTGTCCCTTTCTCTCTCTCTCTCTCTCTCTCTCTCTCTCTCTCTCTCTCTCTC
>CABHPH010141080.1:0-27432 GCA_902168325.1 Peromyscus nudipes
ATTTATTTATTATATCTCAGTAATAGAGATAACATAAATCATGTAAGAGTGGTACTCTAACATAAAAAGTCTCCCACGGGCACATTTGCTGAAGTCTCAGGCCCCTGCTGGTAAGTGCTGTTTTGAAGGTTCTGGAAGCTTAAGGAAATGGAGCCAAGTAAGAGGCAGTAGATCACATGGTGTGTCTTTGAAGGTTATACCTGTTGCCTTGGTCCCTCCTACATTCTGCTTCCTATTTACCATGATGTGAATAGCATCTCCCTTTGCACATTCTCACTGCCATCATGGACCGTCCTCCTACATGGGGCCAAATACGCATAGACTCAACCCACTGACACTGAGACAGAATACACTTTCTGTCTTTAATCATTATATCAGGGGTTGATCACTGTTGTGCAAAAATAACAAACCTAGCTTGTAAGTAGCAAAACCCAAACTCAAACTCTTGAATTCTGGTTCATTTTTCCCATTTAAGTATATTTGCAAATTAGAAATAATAACTAAGAAGAAAACACTTGCTCTTCATCCCACAAAATGCATATGAATAAATTCTTATTTTGACTTGGGAGGCTGAGGCAAGAGGATCATGAGTTTGAGTTCAGTCCAAACTAAATAATGAGATCCTATCTGGAAAAAATAATAAAATAAAGCAAAACAAATCATAAAAAGCTAACTATCACCCACATCTGAAATCTATGTAACTTTTAGAGATTATGAGATATTTCTAGGTTCTATTTCTTTGTGATTAAAAAGGTAGAGAGAGCCGGGCTCAGTGGCACATACTTTTAATCCCAGGACTCAGAAGGCAGAGGTAGGCAAATTTGTAAGCTCAAGGTCAGCCTGGATTATACAATGAGTTCCAGGACAGCCAGGACTATGTAGAGAGACCTTGTCTCAAAGAAACCCAGGAGGAAAAAAGTAGAGGGATGGGAAAAAAGTAAAGAGTCACAAAACAATTTTAATTTGCACTTCCTTTACGGCTACAGGGGACAACAAAACACAGTGGCACACGCCTGCATTTCCTGTGGAAGCAGGAAGAATGCCACAAATGTGAGGCTTCTCTGGTCTATGTAATAAATCTCAGCAAATTCTGGATCTCAAAAAAAAAAAAAGGAAGAAGAAGGATGAGGATGCTAAACACTTCTTCAAATATGTGTTGGCCATTCAGAGGCTCCAGTTACCTTTCCACAGTCACTCCTGAGCCAGAGAGTCCCAAGGTTACCTCACTAGTGACTGAAAAGGAGCTTCTGAAGGCGCTGGGTGTGCTGCCTTCTATGTGGTGGGAACACACTGCTTCACCCCACAAGACAGGACCATTGGGGAGGTCATCAGTGATGTCAAGAGTGGCAGTTCCTTCTTGCACTCCAGGAACTATCTGGTCCCCAAGGTCAGGCATGTCTCACTCCAGTTCCTTTCATTTGCTGTGTCTATAGAAACATGGCTGACATATTTAGAAAATAAACCTGCTCAGCACCAAACCTCTTCTTCCAGGAGATGCAGATGGTACCCTATGGCATGGCAGAGACAAGGCTTCTGCAGATGTAGTGTTATTAGAGATATTACGGACAATGATGTCAGGAGGGAGACAAGTTCTACTCACAGCCTCCAAGAGAAGACTGTTGAATAGAAACTAGAGGTAGATATTTTCAGTCCACTTCAGAACTCACTTCTCCAGGGCTGGGGAGATGGCTCAGCAGTTAAGGGTGCTTGCCACCAAAATCGAAGGCCTGAGTTCAATCTCTAGGACCCACATGGTGGAAAGAGAGAGTTGACACTTGCATGTTGTCCTCTGACCGCCACTCATGCACTGTGCATGTGTGTGATCATGCATGTGTGCATGTACACAACAAATACATAAATAAGTATAAGTAAAATAAAAACATAGAAATCACCTTTTCGAAGATGGGTCTAACGATGTTGGTTTGTCTGAGACATGAGCATTTCCCAATCACTAGAGGCATTAGATACAGATTGGACAAACCCAAGGGAGGTGTTACCATGAATGCAGCAACACTGGGTATGCAACGGCACTGGATGACTTTGCAATGCCTTACCACCTGGGGAACAGGAGCTGCCACCTGCCTCACTGCTGAGCCTCTCTATCCCACACTTTACCAGAGGCCAACCTTTAGCTTGGCTCAATCTCTGTCTTATTTTTGTTAATCTGTGATATTGACTATCCTTTCAAATTTTGTGCCACTTTTGCCTAAAGCAGATAGAATTCACCTCTCTTATTCAAATTTAATACATTTGAATCATATAGTTCATAAAAAGAAATTGGCTTATAGGAAAAGTAGGGTCTCCATATGATTTAATACACTTGAGACTCCTCGAATGTACTCACACATCTGAAATACACATAGATTAAACATAAATTCATGAAGAATTCAGTCGTTGAGATAATAAACCACACTGTCATGGAATTGGGATTTCCTTCACATCAATGGAAAATTGTAACAAGCAAAAGTAATTATGTGACATAATTTGGACTGAATTAGTTGTTCCAGAACTGAAGATGGGAACAATAGAATTAGACCTACAGATAGAAGGGTGAAGATTAAATATATGTTTGTACAATACCTCTAATTCATGTTGGAATCCCCTAACCTCTGTCCATGTAGATACACCCATAAAGAGAACAAAGCCTTGCAGACGAGTCGACAGAGACAATGGGAGTTGACAATATTCTAAATGCTGTTAGTGGGGTGCGTGGATGGTAGTGATGTATGTATTCAGTTTTGTATAAATCTAGTTGGCTTGCAGTAAAGCAAACAAAAATGATAGAAACCATATTCAAGGATTTAACAATTTTTCCTGTTACATTGTGTAAACTTAGGAGAGTCTTATTAATCATAAATAAAATAATACATAATCAATTGCCTTTCCAACAGATGAAAAATATATAGTGTCATGGCAACCTAGAATTGGCTAGATATCCCAATGATAGTAGGTAGTCCCAACCCCAAAAGAGAAGTTCATATTGAGGGAATAAATGTCCTGTGGCCTCATGGAATGCCTCCTAAATCCATCTCACACTGCCAGGACATTTTGTGGTCCTAGGTAGAAGCTGAGCACTGGAGCCATTCTCATTCCATATTAGTTTGGGGCCTTTCTGATGTGTCCATAACCCTTGGCTCCATGTCTTGCTTTGTTTAAAAATCTCAAGATAAACAGCATGCAAGGTTACTGAGGGGGCATCAGAGGACAGAAAAGACACATGTGAAGTCCAAAATGCAGGCGTACTGTAGGTATTTATTTTCAATAGGGATGTATTTCTTTATATTCAATTGGAATGTACTCACCCGCTGCTAGGGTTTGTCCTGCTCCTGAAGCACTGGTTACACAGCCCACTGAATTGCAGAGGGAGACAGTAAAGGCGTAGATCCTATATGGCTTTAGTCCCTTTACGACATAAGACAGGTCCTGGGACTTAGCAGAATGCAACAGCTTCAAGGCAAAACAATAATAATAGTCAGATAATAATCAATGCACAGTCTATAATCTTGGCATTACAAATCCCATGAATTCAGGCAGAGGGAATTCTTGCCAATTCCTATAAGGAAAGCGATTTCCAAAAAAGAAGTCTCAACAAGCCGGGGTTTAATTGATAATTGTACAATCACACTGTTTTATGAGGTAATAATGCAGTTCCTGAGTGGATAAATGAGAAAACGGAGTTATGGCCTCATAAAGCAGCATGGATGTATGGTTATTGTCACCAATGGTAGAGATAAAGATGGCGACATCGACACAGTTACCATGAAAAAGTCCAAACAAAGCCAACAGTAATGCAGGGTGGTGATGCCACACGCTACTTGATGGCAGAGCATAGGACAATGGCATGGTGCTAAATCATTCCATCATTTGCTTAAAACATCCACAGCTGTAAAGGGGAAAAGAATGGATGCTGAGTAAATATTCCCTTAGGTCAAATCTCACTTTCTTTCCTATCCAAATAAACACATAAATTAGATTGATAGTTACATTTCTTGAAATATAGTCACCATCTTACATTTTGAAATGAAAGCAGAGGGTTTGAGCAAAAGAGATTGGGAAGAAGACCATAAACAATTAAACAGCCAGAGAGAATTCATCCTATAATTATGACTAGAACCAATAACAAGCAACCATGAAAACTTGCTTAGATGGTAGATGTAAGTTATATTTAGGGGGAATGTCACAGAGACAGAATTATGAATATGAAATGATTATTTTCTTAGGGCTACTGACATGTACTCATTGAACTATGTACAGATGGTTGGGTCAACCACAGACCAGATTGCATATATAACTGTGGCCCTTTATAATCACAAGATCTGAATGTTTATCCTACCTAGGTATGCCATAGCTATTTAATGTCATAAGGCAAGCAGTCAAATTTTTGTGATAGTGCCAATATAAATCAATGGTACTATACCACCAAGGCTACAAATAGCTTGTATAGCCATGTACAGTATGGAAGACTTGGCAATATTAAAAATGAGTATGGTGTTGTTTGATGCATTTGCTATATTTTATTTTTTATCATTGAGGTATGATATTTACAGTTATAAAAAGGTTATATAGTAAAAGCCTGTTGAACTACATCAGTAGCAACCCTGTGGCTCATGTTTATTATGATTCTTGATTCTGTCAAGAGGCTATGTAGTTACTGATATAGTTCTTAGGTTTGACATTCGTAGAAAATAATACTTCACAAGTAGACACAGGTTCAGATGCTCACAGAGTTTAGCAACATTTCGAATATTTCTTAGGTAATTTCCCTACAGGAGTACAACAAAGTATACTGGGAATATTTATCTAGGTAATGACTCCAAAGTTATATGAGCCTAAGAATAAAAGAATAGATAAAATGCAACTGTGAGCCAAAATGCCAATGATAAATATAGAACATAAGGATCAAAGACCAAACACCAGTCTTATTTATAAATTTACCTAAACAACTACAACACAGCAGATTTGTACAGTAAGTTGTATAAACTGAAAAGCATGTTATTATACTAGATGCTGTTTTGTCATGAGATAGTTGAAAAAGTCACATATACAGATGGATGGGAAAGGACAATAGAGAATCATAAATTTATTATTGACTCTTTGTCTAGACCAAAAATAAATTTCTATGTTGTGTGTGTGTGTATGTGTGTGTGTGTGTGTGTGTGTGTGTGTGTGTGTGTGTGTTCTGTCCACTAAAACAGCTCAGAAAAAGGTAAATATATTCATAGAGATTTAAAGAGGGTCTTCCCCAAAATGCATGTCTACCCAGAAATTGAGAATTTCACCTTTTGAAATGAGTTATTTGTGGAGGAAATGAGTTAATCCATCTAGCATTTGGGATTAGCCTTCAATCTGACAATTGGTACCCTTTTAGGAGGAATGAAAACCCCCACAGACAGAGGGAGTAGAGGTAAAGCAAGCTGACCAAGCCGAAATGAGAAATATGTTGGCACAATGCAAGGAGTGTCATCAAGCACCTGGAGGAAGCAGGTAAGGACATCCTCTAGGGTACATGGAAGGAGTATGGCTCTCCCAGCAGTTTGGTTTTGTCTTCTGAACTCTAGGACTTGAGAGAATCAATATATGCCATTGTAACCCACTCAGTTTATGGTGATTTTGAAGACAGTGTTTGTAAACAAATAATGCTGAGGTTGAAAAGCCTGGGATCTCTACCCTGCTTGTGGCAGCTTTAAGGATTCTGGTTCTAGAGCTGTCTGGGATATCAGTTGAGACATTTTAAGAGTGGTTTCATACCCTAGCTTCTTACTCTCAATACTGACAGACTTCCTTGTACTATCTGCTGTTTCTGAGTACACCCACCATGTATCCTGTTCTCAAGTCTTCTACTTTGGTTGGTGTCCTCTGGAAAACAGAACTACAACAGTCATGTGAGGCATTAGATTCAGAGCTGTCAAAGCATTGAAGTGGTATATATCCTGCAGCTGGACCACCCCACATGGCTGACAATGAGGATTCAGGTAGGTAGACTCAGGGCAGCTTACAACTTTGCTAGAGCAGCATAATTTTTAAACTTACGTTAGTGGTGGACTAAGTAATCATTAAGATAACTTTAGAGAGAGTATTAATTTTTAGGACTGTGCAATCAGATGGCTATTGCCAATGTCATCTATGTAGTTTTAAAGATAATCTTAGGGTTATCATCAATTTAAGAGAAACTATACAATCCTTCTTGAAAGTATTGTTTGTCTGTGTCAATAAAATCATGTTAAATGGATCAGATAAGCGGGAAACAAGTGTATGGAGGTCTTAGTAAGCTGTGTGTTCCAGAGAGTAGGAGATTAACTTTATAAAAGATTAAGGGATTTGGAGCATCAGCTGGGGTTTTAGGAGGCCAAGTTGTCTGTGACATCTAGGACATGTAACCAGTCCAAAGTAGAAGAAAAATAGCTATGTCTTGCATCCTTAAAAGCGTTTTATCTTGCACCCTTCAGTAAGAAGCTCAATGTCTGGTGAAGAAACTTCCATATGGGTACTGCTCTGACCAGCATGTCAATATGAAATTCTGCTACTTGATTTGTCCCAGAGCAGGAAGTAGCTTAGCCCCAGGCTCAGGCTGTGCTGTTGGCTGATGAACTGTTTGGGACATTAAACCTACTGGATCCAATGGTTCTGGGACACATCATAGTGGGAAAATATTGTGATGTATTTGTGGAAAGAAAGCCACAAGGTAGACAGTAGGCAGAGCAAAGGCACATAAAGTGATAGGAATTCTAGTCACCCTAAACTATTTGCTCAAGACTTTCAGCAAACTACTGGGCTCTCATCACACCAGAGCATCCAACAGAACATCAAATTAATACACAGTTGGACTTACTTCTCATTGGCTGGATTCCTTTTCAGATATGTTAAGTCTGAAGGTTAGATAGACTCAACCAAAATGCATCCTATGATAGAAATAGAAATCTAAGGCTTGATGACAGCCCAAAGAATGTCATGCAGATCTTGGAAGTTTTCTCTAAACCATAAAGAAAGGTGAACACCAGTGCTGAACACCAGGGTTGTCTTAGAAAGTAACTACAAGGATAGGCTAGGTGGCTGCTGCTACATGGTCCCACTATGGTGGCTCTCAGAAACAGCAGTGAAGACAAATATTCTCAGAGGACCAACCTTCAGGCATTGCACTTGTTTCCCCATTACACATGGAAGAGAAGCATCTCAAGGGAAAACACATGTGGACTGTGTGACAGAACTTGACCACTCTGGTCATGGACATGAAACAAGATCAGAAATCAGAGTGTGGGAAGTCTAGGAAACAGGAAGTGCACAGATTGGACAAGAGGTGTGGAGATCTTATTATCTCATGCTAGTGTTCATCAAAGACTATGTCCCTCAAAAATAGAAGTGAGCAGGCAAGAATATAGGATGACACATGCAGTTGACACCAATAACCTCTATCCGTGTACAGTACTATGTCTATAAAACAGGCTAGAAAGGTAAAGTACTTCATCTCTAAACTGGAGGGAATGAGAGCCTCTCATTTTCTAGAATCTTTCATATCCAATGAGCTAGAACTTGGACAAAGTAAGGCATTGTAACTGTTAACACTCTATATTCTCATCACTGGAGTAGATATTACTAGAAAACAATATGTGAACATACATCCAAAGCCTTGAGCAAATTAATTGTATTAATAGCATTTATATGAATTGTATAAACATAGAAAATTTGAGACAGGTCTCACGTAACCTGAGCAAGCCTCAAACTCACTAGGTAGTTGAGGGTGACTTTGAACGTCATCTCTTATTCCCTTTGCCTTTAGAGTGGTTGGATTACAGACCTGTGCTACCATGCCTAGTTTTATGTAGTACTGGGAAACAAGCCCAAGGCTTAACACATGCTAGGCAAGCACTTTATCAACAGGGCTTCATTTTCAGCCCTACCACCATGATTTCTGTTATATTGTAATCAATTTGGTTCTCCATGACTTTTCCCAAGGAAATGAAGACATAGACAAAATGTGCATATGAGATGGTCTTGTCAATGTCATTTTGACATCCAAATGAATACAATATAAATACTGACAGATTGTGGACTGGTTAAATGCACTATTATGTGTTCAAATAATATTTTCAGATTATCTTACATAGTACATAGTTGTTGAAAGGACTTCTTGGAAAATATTTAAGACTAAGTGGAAACAGCAGGTCTCATGAAATAAAATTACAACCACTTTAGTTCAGCACATTAGAAAAATAAGTGATAAGCATATATAGACAGAAGACCTTGAACATCTGATATTATGCTAATGATCATGGCCCATTTGATGAACACGTTTGGAGAGAGATTCTTCCACAGAATTCAGTAAATTCAGAAAACATCAAATGAAGCCATAATTTAATTCAGAAAGGAAATGAGCTGAGAATAAAAATACCTTTGAACACATCACTGGAACATCTTGTTGGGGGGACTGTTCAGAAACCATGCTGATGTTGTACCCTATAATATCTCCTCTTGTAAAGGGTTCTGCTGGCTTCTCCCAGGAGACACTGAGAGAGTGTGACGAGAGTGGAGAAACGGAAGGAGGGAACATGAACGCAGGTGCTAACAAAGACAAAAACAACATCAAACGCAAAAATGTCATCCATACAAGATTTCAGATTCAGCCATTCTAGTTTCTTCAAAACCCTATTCTTTGCAAAGTGTTTTCATTTTCAGAAATTAAAAAAATATACAGAATATATATTACATATTCACTTTAAACTGTCATCCACAGGGATGTTTACTATCCTGATATTGTCAGGTAAGGTATTTTTCATTTACAAAATAAAATTCAGATTGACAGGATGGAGAGATGGCTGAGTGGGTAAGAGCAACTGATACACAGCATGAGGACCTGAGTTCAGATTCTAGTGTGTATACAGAAAGCTGGGGATGACCTCAGATACATCTGTAACCCCATTGCCATGTCATGCAGAGATCTGAGGCTCACTGGGGATTGGTAGTCATCAACCTAGCTGCAGGTTCAGTGAGAGACCCTGTCACAGGGAAGTGAGGTGGAGAATGATAGAATAGACTCTGCATGCACACAAGCATGTGTTTTCTCCTCTCTCCTCTCTCTCTCTCTCTCTCTCTCTCTCTCTCTCTCTCTCTCTCTCTCCTCTCTCTCTCTCTCTCTCTTTGTGTGTGTGTGTGTGTGTGGTGTGTGTCTTTGTCTATGTCTGTCTGTCTGTCTTTCTCTCTCTCTCTCTCTCTCTGACACACACACACAGACACACACAGACACACAGACACACACACACACACACACACGTACGGGGAAACTCTGATAGAAACTTTTCTATTTTCATGAAAATACTAGTGAATAATTTGATAAGAAATTTGAATAAGAGAAACAGAACTTGTCACAGTCCCCAAAGCATAAGATGCAGGATGTCATACTAGGTTTCTTATGGCAAGCCATGTTGCATTGAGATGAACCAGTGAGGTTGGGGACAATCACTCCACTAAGAAGTATATCTAAAATTGACTATATGATCCCAAAGAAACTCACAGTTTTTGCTCAGTCCTTCCTGAAATGTTCACGCACACAGACACCACACACTTTACTCCCACCATCCTTGACATCTTCTTGTAGAATTTAAATGAACTACCAAAAAAGATGTGTTGTCAAAGGGCCTCATTGCATTTTCCTTTCCCAGTGATCCATAATATTATGAGGGTACATGGACGCTGTTTCATCTGTTATATCCCATTTCTGATCTTAGTTTTCCCCTTCCAGAACTCCATGACTCAATACTTCTGCTCTCATGACCCTCTAGTTTGTCCAAGTTGTTAAGTAGTCTTTGAGAGATGGTCCAACACAATACACATTTTATTCACTCAATGAGGCCCTTGGACATCCATTTAAAGCTACCTTCAACTGTCATAGCTTCAACCTGTTAAATTTAGGGCAGGTTTTGGGTTTTTTTAATATTTGTAGATTCAGCACATAGCAAAAGTATACTTGTTTTCTTCAATGCTCATGGAATTGAAAGTCTACTTTATGTGAGGAATAAAGTGGAAAATTAAGAAAAAATCAGTTACCTTGATAAAGATACCATGAGAAAACTAAACTTTTGGCTCTCCTCCCATACCTTAATTCTGATCATTTCTAAACACACTTGGGGTTAGACCTTTTGATATATTAGTTTACATCATTGTGTAGACTCTATTACTTTCAATATTTGTTTTGAAAAAAGAAAAAAGTTAATTGTAAAACAAAAAAACTCTTTCACTGTTGGTAAACAATGATAAACACAAAGCAAGATTAGGTTAAATGTCCACCCACCCAACATTGGAAATCAACTGCTATTTGGGGGAAGGGACCCCTGCACCCAAAGACTAGAGCTAGAATTAAGCTTTCTCCCCCACAAATGAATTCATAGCTAAATCATGTCCTCTTTTCACCTCAAATGTCTTTTTGACCTTAATTTCCAGATAGCACTTTCACTGAGGGGTTTTTAAGTGGGGAGCCAAAGCATTGGTCTTTACCTGATTGTCCTGTTCTTTCTGAGGCCCAGGCCGATGACACACTGCCTGCCATATTCACAGCTAAGACCCTAAATGCATACTCTGTGTGTGGCTCCAAGCCAGAGATGGACACATTGACTTGGGGAGGCTGAAGTGTGTTTTCACTCTTGTTGGGTGACTTTGAAGCTGGGTGAGGACCGAGCCAACCACTGCTCTCAAACACGCGACTTTCTTTAGTAGATGGCCATCTCTTCATGTATAATTCATATCTTACAATTATACCTAGAAAAGAGATAGTACATTGAAGTGACCTAGTCAAAGGGGCTATTTAGGGACTGGACATTTAAGGCTGCCAGCTTTTCAGTATGCTGACTATATTACCTGTTGATTCTTCTCTAGGTGTAGAAATTTAGTGATCTATAAGACAGGTGTATTTGAAAGCAACAAAATTGACTAAAATAGTGTGAAAGCCATGTTATTTTGGGAGAAAGCAAATCAAAAGAAGCATAAATACAAAACAGCATAATTTACCATAGGTGAAATGAAACATTTGCAGGATGGGTACTCATAATTTCTGCTAAGGATATCCAATACTTTTAGGGTACCTGAATATTCCACTTCCAATTTGCATATTTTGAATACTGCGGATTTAATTACATATTTGACACAAGACAGATCTGCAAAAATATTGTGTAGCTAACTTGTATCTAGTTTTTACCAAGCAACAAAAAGTTTGATGCTAAATTTTGCCATGATATGTACATAATATAAATTAGTAAAAAATTAGGAATGTGTGTCTGGCCTCTGCACCTCAAGGTTCAATTTTAAGAACACAAAAATTAACTTAATGGAATCAACTAGCCTATATACAATTTTTTGTATTATTTTATATTTTTTTCTTGCTTAAAAGAGAAAATTTGCAGCTTATGGGTGCCCTAACTTGTGACTCAGTCAAATATAATGCATTTTATAAGTGAGCATCCAATTATGAACATCATCTGTGCTGTGGCAGATGCCATTAAGAGCAAAGATAATATTAGCCTTTTAAAGAGCAATTTAATTGAATGGAATTTGTTCCTCAATTAGATGAAATATCCTCTTCTACTGTCCAGTAGAAATAGTATTTTATATCTTCAGAAATCATTTCCCAGGCATATGCCTTACATTCACATAAGCAAAGAGAGTTGCCCGTCTTACTACATAATTCTTCATTTCTACTGTCTTGGTTTCCTAAAAGAAAGAGAAGTCGAGGCCTTAAATTCTTACCATTTGGTTTCCCCGGTGGAGACCATTCTATGTGGAGTTCTGAGGAGCTGATTTTCCGTATTGCAGGTGGCCTCAGCCTTTGGGGAGGTGCCTGGGCTGTGGTTACTATAATGGGCAAGCTGTGTAAACAGCCCCCACTAGTACACCCCTGGACAGAAAAACGGTAGTGGCTGAATGGAACCAGATTCCAGATGGTAGCTGATGTTTCCTGACCTTCGTAGGAGACACAGGGCTCAATGCTGTCCATAGGTGTGCATGATAAAACATACTTCTCTACATGACCAGAGTGGTTGGGAAGTGCAGTCCAGGTAAGTGTCACAGAGTCAGAGCCAGCAGGAATGACATGAGTCAAGTTCAAGTGTCCTTCTGAGACCTCTGGCTCCGTCTTATAAATGACAGCTATGCTCCTGGTTGAACCGTGCACACTGGAGGTCTCTATATAATAAGAATATGACGTGTGTGGTGACAGGCTAGTGTCAAAGAAGTACTGAGTATCTGAAATAAAAAAGAAAAACCAGATAGTCAGAATTCACAATTGCCAAGGAATCATTTCCAATGGCCTTATTCTCATGCTATTTAACTCTGTAGTATGCTGATTGACTCATTAGAATCAGGGTGTGTTTGATGCTTTTACGAGGGGAATCAGGCAACTACTGGTTGCTTTTATTGTCTAGTATGTTGTGAGTAAAGTGTTAAATGCATCGAAGATCACTTAGAAGTGTATTTCTGTCCGTGTTTTGTTCTCCACAGGGTCCCCCTATAGAAGAACCCAGAGGAAGTCCTTGCAATCTCTGAAACACATATTTGCTTTCAGTACAACTGGTCTATTTGCCAAAAGCTGATACACAAGTCTAGCCCTCTGCAAACTGCCACCAAGCAACTACCCTTTCTCCTGCCTAATACTTTGACTGGACCCTTCCTGACCTATTAAAATGACATACAACCATTAATGAATTTTGTCAAATCTTGGAGATATTTGTCAACCACAGAGAGGTTGTACAAGAGAAGTTTGAGATGAGCAGAATCTCCATGCATGAATGACAGAAAGGTCAGGGAGAAAGTGGTAAAAAGCAGAGGTTAATAAACCAGAGATAGGTAGTGGCCATAATTAGCTATGTGTCTAAATCTTCTATTCTCTACAGAGACAACAGCAAATACATTACAGACCTATGAAACAAAGAAATGTCAGACTGCTGCTGACTGCTTCTTTGTGTGATGGTGTGGGGGTCCATGGATGTTTCTGTTACAGCAAGACTGAAGGTTTCCGCATATCTAGATGCCTAAGGAGTAATAGATACCTGGAGTCTAATTTTAATCCACAGAGTTTCTTGGATTTCTGAATGGAAAGGACTCTGTGCTGAGAGCCAGTGGACCACCCATGGGACTGCTTTTGGTTGGGGCAAGGTGACTTTAAGCCTCTGGAAGGGCCAGATATTGTAGGCAGGAGGGAAAAGCTCAGAATATGGTGGAGTGTTCACAAGAACCTGACTGCTGTAGAAAAAGCAGCTTCACCTGAAATCAGTGTCATGGGGATGCCAAGGATGAAACTGGTTCACTGCACTTCAACAAGCCAGTATCCTCAGGAGGAACTTCTGCTAAAGGCCAGAGGGAAGTTATCCTCCCCTAAATGCCACTTAACATGGCAGTTGAGGAATGAGAGAGAGAATAGTAGGCTTAACAATGTAAGTGAGGACCTGAATGGAGGTGCTTTCATTGTTCTGGGGACACATCCCTGCAATTTCTTCACGGAAACAACAGTCGCATGAATATCCCATGTGCTCTGCTGACCAAGGAGTACAGCATCCTCCACAGAAGTAAAGGATGAGAGAGACAGAGAAACATCACCACCCCTGTTCAGAGGAGTCCACTAGGGCTGAGATCCAGACACAATGCTAATGTGCTGCCGTGGCGCCCTGAATGGAAGAAGCTTACCAAGGCTCTGTTATGAAAAAGTCCCTGAGGACCTGCTTCTGGTGGTGGCCAAGGAGGAGATTCGCCCCAGGGTCAAGTACTTGCCAGATCATTGTATTTTCAAAATATGTGGTCTTATCTCCAAGTCTGAGAATGTATAAGAGCAGTGTTGTTTGATAAGAAACAACCACCCTGCAGTTTCCTGTGGAAAAACTTATTGTCTAGTAAGTTGTGAGTAAAGTGTTGACTGCATCTAAGAACACTTAGAAATATATTTCTGTCCGTGTTTTATTCTCCACGGGGTCCCCCTATAGAAGAACCCCCCCATCCCTGTAATTATCCTGCAGGAGAAATAACAGTTTATACCAATAAGCAAATCGGGAACAAGGACTTTGCCATGAGGTCACACCTGCCTACTAACCTCTCTGTTTTCTGCTCTGAGTCCCTGCAGAGGATGGGTGTGTCCTCCCATATGACTTTCTTATCAGCATGTGTTATTGGCGTAAAATAATGGGTTTTCTTGTAACACTTGCATCCGTTGATGCACTCTACTTCCATCATTTTCCTCTCTCATGTCCATACCTCCTCACTCTGGCTCTAGTTTTTCTTCTCAGATACAGTACACTCCTATCTCCATATCTTTTACAAAATACCGGCATCCAACATATGAGAGAAGCATGTGTGATAATCCTGTATCTAGTCCGGCTTATTCAACTCACTATGATGGCTTCCCATCCATCTTCCTCTAGATTGTAAAGAAAAATTTTATTCTTCCTGATGGATAAGTAATATTCCATCATGCGAAATGAATTCATTACTTTTCCTTAGCCATGTTTCCTTCAATAGGTACCTACGGTGATTGAGTATCATGTTCACGATGAATAATGTCGCAATGATCATTGGCACACCTGGATGAGTAATACGATAACTGTTAATTCCTCTTCATAAGGTTTATTTTTATTTTTAATTATGTGTATTTCTGTGTATGTGTCTAGGTATGTGCACATGAAGGTAGCTGCCTGTGGAAGTCCAAAGATGTTAGATCCAGTGGAGGAGGAGTTATAAGTGGTTGTGATCTACCAGCAGAGATCCTGGAAACCAAACTCAGGTCAGGTCTTCTGCAAATGTATTACAAGCACTTAAGCACTGAACTACCTCTCCAACCCCATAGCTAGGTTTATTTTTGTTTTGTTTTGTTTTGTTTTGTTTTGCTGTGGCTCAAACCTAGGACCTCAAGCGTGCTAGGCAAACATGTTATCACTGAGCTACATTTTCAACCCCTTACTCAGTTCCTGGAGTTGAATATGTATGTCATCAGCAAGGATGATGACTTTCAGTTTTAGGTTCTATCTCTCTATTATGTCTGGTATTCCTTTGTTTTCAATATATATAACACATATTGTTTGGAAGGCAACACTATTAATATATGTATGTATATACAAAACTTACTGAGAAGGTCTTAAATATGAAACACTAAATAAAGGATGCTGTTGTCTTTGATAACTGTATTCTTCTCAATGATGATATACCAGAGGCCTTTAGAAAGCCAGGTGTGGGGTGGGGGTGGGGGTCACTGCAAAGTGCTGAGTGGGTAGAAGTCTAAAGTGCTAACTTGAGGGCTGGAGAGATGGCTCAGTGGTTAAGTTCTTGCTGAACAAGCATGAGGACTAGAATTCAAATCCCCAGTGCTCATATAAATACGAGGTTATGTCAGTTGTCTGTAATTCCAGCTTCATAAGGCTGAGATAGCAGTTTCCCAGAGTAAGCTGGCTAGTGATTGACATATTGATAAGCTCTGGGTTTGGCTGAGAGACCAAGTGAGTGCATACTGGGCCTCCATATGCATATGCACACACATGCACCCATCTATACACATAAAATACATATATAAACATATGCACATGCCAAACACACACACACACACACACACACACACTCCCCCTCTCTCAAAAATGGAAGCAAATATATAAATAAATCATAATAAAAATAAAGCGCTAACTCAATCACATACTCTTCTACTCACAGCATGTGGGATGTCTACCAGTTAACATTTTATTTCAGGAACCACTGAATATACTAAAACTTAGTTACTAACTTTATGCAGAAACTTTCAAATGATCCCCCATAATGAGTGTGTCTGGCTGTTGGTTTTAATGTCAACTAATACCGTGTGTTATTACCAAAGAAAAGTCATTCAAAAGCTTTAAAGATGATAATATAGAGGTAAATGATGATGGTAAGAAAATACTCTCCAAGAGCATCCCTTAGGACTCCAGGCTAGCCAGGGGAAGTTTCTATACTAATGAAGAATTCTATAATGGTCTCGACTAAATGATCAAACTTGCTTGGAAGACAACACTATTAATTTTCTTTGAAAAGTTCAGCGATTCTCCTCCTATAATTCCAACTGCCTTCGTTTAACCCACAGATCTGTGCTCGTTCGGCTGAATAGAAATAGTGTTTCCTTTTCATGTTATTCATGCTACCCAGGCACCGAGGCTGGAGCAATAAACACAGGGTATTATTAGAATGCTGGAAAGTTCTGACCGTGCTCACTGACTGCACCCACTGTTCAAATGCCATCATGCAGATAACTTTCCCATCATTAATTATGATGGTTGTCGACAAATGCCAGATGTGGCATTTTTAATGAAAAATAATGTTTTAGGAAATAATACTTTATTTAATAGGATTATGGAAATGTCTTAGTGAATGAGTGCATATTTATTACCTACAAAACCATTGTTTGGATTCTACGTTAGTACAATCACACAAAAAGCCTTGGTGCTGTATTCCTATACCATTTTATCAAGTAGATCACAATATGCTACTGTGAGGAACATGGACTGAATGGACCACTGATGGCTTCAAATTAAATTCAAGGCTGCTTGGAAGATGGAGCCAGTCTGGTTGCATCTTCAGAGATAATTCAATCAGTAGTCCTGTCAACTCAGAAACCATTTGCAATATTTTTATAACTCCCTCTTTCCCCTGTCACTAAAGTTTAAGTTTCAGAACACCTGGATCCTGCTGACTTCTGGAAGAAAATAGACATTTTAGTAGCAGGTTTTTGGATGCTTTGCCAACATGGCAGATGTGGACAGATGTTTGCTTCCCATCCCAACCTGCATTGTGAAGTTCAGAATTTCCATTAACTCCACAGAAGACTAGAAACGGGGAAGGGATATTTAGCGTGAAGAGAAAGTGGAGGACACAATAAAAAGTAGGTGCAAGACATGATTAGATTACATTTGGAACGTAATCTGCTGGTATAATAGATAAAACGTGTCTGTCATTTACTTAGGAGCTTTGAGGCCAGACAGTATGTGAAACCTGGCTTTCTTCCATCCATGTTAAAGAAGGCTATGGAATGTCAGTCTTTTAACTTTGATTTACGTGCAGGTTAAAGCTGCTTATTCATGTTACATAAGAACTGGAGGGCATGTGAGGTGGCTTTACAGGTAAAAGTGCTTGTTGAGCAAGGCTGACAACCCGAGGCAGGTAACTGGAAACCTCCCTGGGAAGAGAGTGCTGACTCTCCAAAGGTTGAGCTCCAACCACTGCATATGTGGCAAGGCATGCATGCATACACAATAACAACAAAGAAAACACAACATTTGGAAGAAAAGGAGTGCAGAAACAAGAAAATGGTAGCTTCAGTGGGTCCCACTCTTTTAAGGTTTCCTAAGGCAGGTTTCTAAAATAGTTTGTAGTTAAGCAGGACTAGAAGCAGAAGCTGACAGAGCTGTGAGCCCATGAACAAACAACCAAAAAACCCTTCAGTGTATTAAGGATGCTATATTTAAGGCACCTGAGTTCAATTAAAGAAATGATAATTTCCTGAAATTGAACATCAACAAGCTCATTTCATAAGTTTACAAAAGTTACTGAGCCCCAGTTAGTCTTCTTGCTTGTGTTCTTAGCATCTCTGTTTCAGCGTAAGCCTCTGGTGCTGTGCTGCAGCTGCGTGAACGAGGCAACATTTATATAAAGTTATATCATGTGAATCACTATTAGTAAGTATCATGATTCAGATTTCAAAATCTGCACTACCTCAGAATTCAAAAACATGATCTGGGCACAGTCATATATGCTTATAATTCCAGCACTTCAGTGCCAGCCTGGGTCATGAGAGACTCTGTCTGTAAGATTGAAAAGACCAGAACTGAAACACCTGACAAATTTCTGTAATATTTACTTCCAGAGAAAACTGTAGTCTACTTGATGTCACACTTTCAACCTTTGTAAACTGAAAGGTAACAATTCGTGTGCTTTTATACCTTTTGATTTCTTCAATCCAAATGTCATAGTGTTCCTCCATTGATTTGCGAGACACACTTTTTCATAGCCTATAACATATTTAGCAGTGCATATTTTTATTATTTAGTAGTAGGATTGATTACGTTTTGCAGATACCATATTGTAAGACTTCTGAATGTCTGAATCATTTCTAACATTTTAATATTACAAACCATATGGGAATGGATATGGGATTTTTGTATTCATTTGTAGCTTCTTATTTGTGAAACAATTTCTGTGGTAAGTATGAGTCCAATGATACATGATATGAAGGAAAGACATTTCATGTATTTTTAACAATTTAATGTGTGCAAAAGGCTATGCTTGTGAACCAGTACAAACACTCTGAAGTTCATTAGTGTTCCGGTT
Organism: Peromyscus nudipes; assembly: GCA_902168325.1. Taxonomy (NCBI): domain Eukaryota; kingdom Metazoa; phylum Chordata; class Mammalia; order Rodentia; family Cricetidae; genus Peromyscus; species Peromyscus nudipes. The sequence continues at coordinate 18,310 of CABHPH010141080.1, forward strand.
TTGATATACCAATCATGATGGATGGACTCACAGCTTTCCTCTCAGGAAAGTCGATAATCATTTTACCAAACACTATACATCTTATTTTCATTGTGGTTTTTTTTTTTTGATTCCTAGTGAGATTTATAATTCTCGCTGCATGAGATGCTCTTTGCTCACCGAGGGAACTGTGACGTTTTCCCTCAATGTCAGAGAATTTGACTGACATCCACTCTTAGAATACCACATCTTTCCATGACCAAATCCTAGAACTCACGGTATGGGAGCTGATCTTCAGTTGTGTAGATTTCAGAACCATCCCTGAGAAGAGTGTAAGTAAGCCAGTGGGTATTGGGAAAAACAGGTGGACTCCAGGAGAGACTGATGGAGGAAGAACTTTGAACCCGTCCTCTGGGTGGAGGTTGCTGGGCTGGAGCTAAATTGCAATGGAGAGAGCATATATTAACAGGAGCAATCGATAAACACACTAGGAAACTGAAGTAAGATGCCCAGCAAAGAAGTCTTTCTGATTCAGGGTCACTTTATCAAGACGACGTGTGGTTTACCAAGACATTAATAAACAAACGGTATGCATCACTAACTCTCTAAGACAAAGCTTTTTATCTACAAGCATAAGACACACCTGTAGGTCAGAGCAGCTGACATAGATAGGGTTAGGTGAAAACCACGGGGTAGTCAAGCATTTCTGCACCTTAGTTTTTTGTTTTTGTTTTTGTTTTTGTTTTTTTAATCTTAATATTTATTTTTCTACTGAATTTAAAAACTGACACACGATTCCCTTGAAACTTGATATTGAAATGGCATACTTCTGAGATGGTGAATAGTTTTCCATTCTACTAAGTACAAGGTCAACTTTACTTCAAATGACGTGATTTCAAGGACTAATGCTTGCTGACATAAATAGATATGAGTGTCCAAAATCTAAACATTGTCATGAGTTCAAGGCCAGCCTGATTTACAAAGCAAGTTCCAGGATAGCCAAAGCCGTTACATAGAGAAACCTTGTTTCAAAAAACAAAAAGAAAAACAAAATCTAAACATTTTGAAACATGAATCCCTATGGGACTAGACTAATACTCGTGAAGGGTGTTCTTATGTTCAGGTCACTCATCCTGCATATAGAGCACTCGTCCAGTTGCAGCGAAATATAAAAATTGACTCTGGAAACCCTATCCTTTTCTATCACCAATTTTCCTGTATTCTAGAGGAATCTTACCAGTTTTCAAGTGTGAGCTTTGTTATTTTCCCAGAATACACAGAAGAGATAGAGGGAAAAAGAAATCTGAGAAAACAACTTCCAAAGTTCAAGCTCCACCTACTCTGAAAGAGGTGATCTGGCAGAACTTGCCACTGAATGAGCTGTCAGGGGTCCACACAGCTCTATGACTGACTTTTAAAACCACAATCCTTTTTTTCAAGAGATATTTTCAAAAAACTTGCAAAGAACTGAAACCATTAAAATAGTTACAGATGTTTTATACAAAATATCTGAAGCCATCTGGTGAATCTTTCAGGGTCTCAAGATAAAAGACTAAATTGCATTCCAAATATATGTAACATGGGAGAGACTGATAAAAAGACTTTTCTTCTAAAATGTATGGTAATAGCAAAACTCTTGCAGTTACTGTATATTGGTCTCATATCTCTTCTTTTAACAGAATTACTAAATGTCTTATTTTCATATAATTATGAATGAAATGGTCTCTTGATTTTGCTTTGAGGTTAATATTCTTAAATGCAAGTGAGCTATGAATGGTTAAAACATATGGATATATGCATTTGCATATATATATATATATAGTTTTGTTGAAGTTCAAACACAGAAGTTTAGAACAAGCTATAATTTACTAGGAAGCAATGCAAAAAAACTATTTAATCCCCAATTTTCTTCTGTCTTTCTGATCCAGGGAGGTGAGCAACTCTTGCAAGGGTGAGACTAAGTGGTGGGAAAGAAGTGACTTGGCCAACAGAGAGGGCATCACTGCCTTCATTATATGCAGTCCTCAGGAATTTGGAAGTTATATGCCAGGGTCCCACTGGGAGCTTCCTGTCCCTCTCCCCCTAATCACAGATGATATGGGTAAACTACCATCAGTATGTTTCCAGGAAATAGGAAATACAACCATGGAGATCATCCTGTGGTTACAGCCTGTGTGGAGGGACACCATGAGCTACTTTGGGATTTTCAGGAAAACCTTTATTTATTTATTTATTTATTTATTTATTTATTTATTTATTTATTTATTTATTTATTTATTTATTTTTGTTTTTCGAGAAAGAGTTTCTCTGTGTAGCTTTGCGCCTTTCATCACTCTGTAGCCCCAGGCTGGCCTCGAACTCACAGAGATCCGCCTGCCTCTGCCTCTTGAGTGCTGGGATTAAAGGTGTGGGCCACTACTGCCCAGCAGGAAAACCTTTTGACACATGTTAACCACAGACAACAGCCAGAAGCAGCTCATAGTCTCAGTACCAGGTCCTATACTAATGTCTACCTGTCCCTCACATTCTCGTCAAGTTTGTTAATCTGAACGGCTGTTATTCATATATAAGCAAGTTGTAGATCCTACTATTCCCTACTCTCTCCCTCTCTGTCTTCCCCTTTTCTTTCTCCTTCTCTCTCCTTTCCCACCTCCCTTAAACATAGAGAGTGGGCTTCCAGGTATGCTGTTTGCCCAGACAAACTGGCCAGCTGTGACATCAGGATGTGGGACTCTTCTAGCATCTGACTCATGACAGATCAAGAGTCCCATGAGGAGAGTATGCACAGCACAGCATACTGCAGAGTGCTCTTTATCACATGTCCAGGAGCCATCTTTTAGGAATTCTGGGAAAGCATGGATACATGGTCTTAGAGTAAACACAGGAACATGATCCACAGTTATAAATTGAAGGACTGCGGGTGACCTTCAGCAATCAATTTGGGGCACTGAAGAGTGGTACAAGGTCAGAAGACACTAAAATGCCATATTTGAATAAAATAAGTAAAATTATAAATGTGGGATGCAGACTCATGACTAATATGAAATAGGAAGTAGCAAGAACAGAATATCAATTACAGGACTCAGTATAGTGTGAAAGTAATAACTATAAAATTATAATATTAATAAACATCATTAGAACAGTGTTCGTGAAACTTTAAGCATAGTACATGAAACTTGTAATAAATAACAAAGCTTCTATTTGTTATAGTAAATTACTTGGAAATATATTTGGGAGCTAGGGTAACCAACTGGCTTTGTTTAAATAGTAATATCATGATTTTAACAGTAAATGTCAATGTTCTGGAAAAATCTCCTCATCTGGGGGAAATGGGAAATGTGTTTCCTTTGCGAGTGATTTCATTCCATCAGACCACTGTGAGTGTTTTACTACCAGCATAATTATTCCAGAAATTTCAATTATTTAATCAAGGAAAAGCACGCAGATTTCATTTAGTGTGATTAACAAATTTGCTTTAGTTTACTTCTCCAGACTGTACCTAGGACTTTTTAATGAGTTCTCAATGGAGGAAAGCACTGAGGCCCTCTTCCCCGGTCCTGGCACGTCACGTACCAGCGTTGGGCTAAAATGGACTTACTTTTGCTGCAGCCTAATAGATTGTTGGCATCCAAGTGGTTTGCACCAGGAACACAAGCGTCACACTTGGAGCCAGTGACAAACGGTTTGCAGAAACATTGGCCTGTGACCACATCACAAGTTCCATTCAAGGCTCCTGCCGGATGACAGTGACAAGGCTGGCATCTGAAAACAAGACAAATAAAGCACGAGAGAAGAGCACTCCCATTAATAATGCATAGTGGACGCCATACTTATCAATAGCACTGTGGCTGAACACAGCTTACTTTTACTGGCATATTGAAAAGGATGCCTGAACTGCACGAACACAAGATGAAACGAAACAGAACAGATCTTTATCAAGATGCCGCTCATGCTTAAATCCATGCAAAGATTTCTTTTCGTTAATGGATTAATGGGCCTCAAAAAGAGGCCCAGGGAGATGGCTCAGTGGGTAAAGTACTTGCTGAGCAAGCATGGGAACCTGGGCTTGGATCATCAGCATCCACGTGACCGCCAGCTGGGTGGCAAGTGCCTGTTACTCGGCATTCGGTGATGGAGACAGAGAGATCCTGCGTGTGTTGCCCAGGCAGTCTAGAAGAATCAGTGAGCTCAAGATTCCATGAGAGACCTGATCTCAAAAAGCAAGGTATAGAGTAACTGCAGAGGTTGTCCAGCAATGACATTTGGCCTCTATACACAGACACAAGCACACAGATACAAGCATGTGCACACATACACACACCACACCACACACACACACACACACACACACACACACACACCCCGCTCTGACCAGGCATGGTGGTGCACACCTGAAATCTCAGAATATGGGAGCCAGAGGGAGGAGAAGCAGGAGTTCCCAGTTGCAGAGGACAGTGAGTTTATGACCAGCCTGGCCTACAGGAAGCTTTGTCTCAGTAACTCCCAGAAAAGCTTTTACATGCCATGGTGCATTGTCACAATTAGCCTCAATACCAACTATGCAATAACATGAAAATTGTGTTTTCTTACAATGGAAGTTCTGTGGTCAGCTAACTGTTTAAATTAGGCACCGCAAAATTATTTTTATTTAAATATCTAGTTACAACACAGAAACTAAGAATAAGTCACTGCTCTCCCTAAAATTTTTCAAATTCTATATTTCATTCTATAAAAACTAAATTTTGCTGACCTAGTCAGATAGATTCTAAGTATTACTGATGCTTAATATGAGCTATATTTACATTTTGTGCACTGTGTTAGTTTCATTTTTTTGTTTTGTTTCTGAGATAAAATATTCTGACAAAAGCTGCTTAAAAGAGACAGGGTTGAATCTGGCTCCCAGTTGGAGGAGACACTCCATCATGGCTGGGAAGTCCAGAAGGAGGGACAGGAAACGGGAGATCATGCCATAGTCACTTCTAGAAAGCCGATGCCCACTGCTGCCTAGCTCCTTTTCCCCATTGTACATTCAGAATCCCAGATAGGGAATGGCGCCACCCTCAGTGGACAGATTTTCCCACCTCAATTAATACAACACAGTTACCTTAGGCCCAACTCCCAATCCCAAGAGATTCCAGATTTTGTCAATGTGACAAATAGCATTAACTATCATTTATACAGATAAGACTGGAGAAAATACAGTTACCCTGATCTATACAAAAGTTCTAATGTTATAGGATAGGATAATGAGCCATATTCACTGTAATATACAAGCTCTACAAGGTCTTAGACCTATAATCATTTGTAATATTAGCAGTACTAACCCCTCAGTGTGATAGAGAGGGGAACCTATCTCCCCAGGGTAAATTATTCTCATGCATGGTCTTCCTGTGGCATTTCATTAGGCTAAGCAATCTGGACACTATAAAGATTAGAGATTTTTTTTAAAGCCCACTAAGACTATTTAAGCAGGGACTTCCCTTGCAATACTTTGAAAACAACACTAAACAGATTCCCTACTTATTCTATAGAGAAACTAGTGGATATCGTGACTTCACCCTACTGCAAATTTTATGGCGTGATCTCTCGGGTAATCATTCAACACCCTTAAAAAAGCCGATAAAAGCTAAAGCTGCAAAATAAGCTGAAAATTTGTTTGATGGACGAATCTGCCATTGGGAATAAATAAAGTACGGTTCCTCCTGAAAGCGACAGTACCATAGTTGTCCTTTTTATGGTCCTGATAAAAGGACCTTCTCTCCTACAAACAACCCTGACGGTCTTTATCTAAGCACATTGTACTAGAATTTCATCCCTAAATAGATTTTTTTTCAGGCAAAGTATTAGAGATGAGGAAAATTAAGCATTGGAATTAAAATAGAATTATAGAGGCAATGAAATGGCCGATTTGTTTCTAATTTCATTATGTACTATCACTTACAGTATATTGTTTGTAGGCTTTTAATATAATACTAGTAAGCCCAAGCAGTAAGAGGCGGTCCTTTCTCTCCATATATATGTATATACATATATATTTATATACACGCATGCACATAGACCACTCATGAGTAAGCGTCTCTTGAGTGTTTCCATTTTTATTGCCATTCACTCATGAGACAATCACACTTACTTTACATACAGTGCATTTAGAGTAATGGCTTGCAGTGTGTGACATAATTCCATCCCTTGAGGAAGCTCTATTTCCTTCCAGCCGACTGCTATCCAAAATGCTCAGCACCGGCTCTGTCAATATCCGAGGGATATTAACTTCTGAGTCCAAATGGAATAAATAAATCACTTCTTAGGAAAGCAAGCAATGTTTTGAGTAATTAAATGCATCTATTTCTGGTTTTATTGTCTCTTCTCCCAGCCGCTGTTGTATCGAACATATCCGACTTATTATAATTGCTTAGTTTCAGTTAGAGAGAATTTTCCTTAAGTGAAGTTCATCAGAGCGGATTTTCTAGAATATTACAGTTTGCTACCAGTCCAAAGGACACAGGGGATAATACTGTAATTAAGGCTTAAATGAAATGATTCCTATAAATTTCTCAGCCACTCAAATACAATTTCAAACATTTTGAAGACTCTTTAGCACATAAGCCACAAGTTCGAGAGCAGTTCTTCAGATGCCCCTCCTTGGAGTACCAACCAAATGAAATATAATTCACATTTATTAAAACAAAATTAGACACAATAAAGGAGAAGACATCTTGGGCTTAGAAGAGAGGCAACAAACTAAGATGAATTGTGATATTGATTTTGCCAGGATAAATGGTTTTCGTAATATTAATATAAAGAAACCTTTATTGCACAAACTCTCCTGGCACAGCCCGAGCTGGTCCCGCAATCTGTTTAAAATCTTCATTTTTCATCCTTATGGGAAAACCTCAGTTGCTAAATGGATTTCATGAAGAGTAATCTGTCAAGATTTATATAGATAAACAATTTGTGATGTTTATTGACCAGTTCATTATGATAAACAAAACAGGAGGGAGGCTCTGCTCATGTCTGCCAGCATACCGCTGCTGTTCCCCCCTCTGCAAATCAGTACTTACCAGGTATACTGAGGAGATAATTGGCTTCTGTCTCTTAAATGACAAATCTCCTATCCTGTGCTTTCCTGGGAGTTTCTTTTAGTTATATAAACAGCACAAAAGTCATCCTAATTATTATTATTGAAGAGACCCAACTCATAATAAAGACCGTGTATTTCACTACTCGTGACATCGCTGGGAAGTTTATCTGAAGGGATACAGGGGGAGAGGTCACCCCTTCTGCTGGGACCACAGCTCACATATGCATGAAAGTGACTTAAATAAGGACTGACATAAGTACCATTCACGGAGGCCCAGTTATGTTCCTGGATGGGAATCCATATCAAAGATATAAAGGTGAGTGTTATGAGCTGCTCCTGTCCTCAAGGAGTGCACAGACTACTGGGAAAGACAGAAGGAGAGTGGAAGCTGGCAGTAACAATGCCTTCAGATTCTTTGGTGTAATACAGGATGAACAACTACCATGCGCTGCGGGGCCTGGGGGAGAGTACCATAGCTGGCCACCATCAAGACGAAAAGGCAAAGACTGAAATGGTGCAAAATCTAAAACTTTTTGTGCTGATAGGAAGCCTCAGGTGAAAAATCCCACCACTCATGTAATAGGTCACTATCAGAATACAGGTACATTTGACATATGGCACAAAATACCTTTGGGCTATGTAGATAGCATGTGTGCGTGTGCGTGTGTGTGTGTGTGTGTGTGTGTGTGTGTGAGAGAGAGAGAGATAGAGAGAGAGAGAGAGAGAGAGAGAGAGAGAGAGAGGGGCATGGATGTAAAAGTGTATGACTGTGGCAGTCCATGTATGTGCATGTGGAAGTCAGTGGAATATGTGAAAAGATAACACTCTTCGCCCTAATCCTTAGAGACAGGGCTTCTAACTGAACCAGTGCTCATCATTTCTTCCTGGCTGGCTGGCCAGGAAGCTCTTGGGATCTACCTATCTTTGCCCCCAATGTTATAACAATTACAGCCTTATGCTGCCATTTTCAACCTTTTATATGAGTGCAGGGGGATTAGAACTCAGGTCTGAATGCTTGCACAATGTCATTGTTGTTTATTGGACAACCTGACACAAGCTTAGATCACTTGGGAAGAAGAAACGTGATTGAAAAAATGCCTTATCCCAAGTTGCTTTTGGTCGTAATGTTTCTTATAGCAATAGAGAACTAAGTTGGACACACAGCAATACTCTTATCCACTGACTATCTCCATGCCTTGCAATCAGAAGGCTTGGAAATTAAATAAGCATGGACACTAGTAGTCCACTAAGCTGGAAAAGTAAGGAAAAGACATGGTGGAATTAGGGTATTGGAAAATGAGCAAGTGAAGGGGGCTAGAATTGAAACATTTTCAGTAAATAAGATTATTGAAATGTGAGTGAAAATTTGATAGAGAGGGAACGGAGACTCCAGAGGATTTCCTGGGTTTGTAATTCCCTAACAGAATAGACATTATTCAACACAGAGCACGAAGGAGGAAGAGATTTTAAATCACTGACTCTTTTAGACAGGGCTAACCAATGAGGAAAAGAAAATCAGACACCAAGGCCAATTTAAGGAGCTGGGATAAGAATATTTCACCATGAGCCACAGAACAGTGAGGATGCAACACACAGTCAGATACACACACACTACTGAGTGGTCACACATAGTCAGATGAACAAACACTGCTGAGTGGTCACACACAGTCAGGATGCACACACACTGCTGAGTGGTCACACACAGTCAGATGAACAAACACTGCTGAGTGGTCACACACAGTCAGGATGCACACACACTGCTGAGTGGTCACACACAGTCAGGATGCACACACACTGCTGAGTGCTCACACATAGTCAGATGCACACACACTGCTGAGTGGTCACACACAGTCAGGGTTCAATACACACTGCTGAGCTGTCACACACAGTCAGATGCACACACACTGCTGAGTGGTCACACACAGTCAGATGAACAAACACTGCTGAGTGCTCACACACAGTCAGATGCACACACACTGCTGAGTGCTCACACACAGTCAGATGCACAAACACTGCTGTGTGGTCACACACAGTCAGGATGCACACACACTGCTGAGTGGTCACAC